>JAGDYQ010000400.1:0-185000 GCA_021962125.1 Bulinus truncatus | reverse complement strand
ATAGATAGATAGATAGATAGATAGATAGATAGATAGATAGATAGATAGATAGATAGATAGATAGATATATGGATGGACAAATAGATGAATGGATGGATGGATAAATAGATGGATGGATGGATGGATGGATGGATGGATGGATGGATGGATGGATGGATGGATAAATAGATTAGATAGAATCGAGAATCGGAAATTTAAGAACGCTTAAAGATATTGGAATCAGTATTTGAATCTGAAAATGTTTAACCCAATATCTTATTTCTTACCTGATTCACCATACATCATTTTAACTAAATTCCAAGCATCCCATAAAGTCTATTAGTTTTAAACATGGTAGGTTACAGGTTCAAATCCCACTGAGTTTTTTTTTTTTTGTCTTACATGGAGATGCCCGGATGACAGATGCTGCTTATAGCATCTTGAGCTGAACATTTCACCATTACAGGTCTTAATTATGTATACTAGCTGTACCCTGCAAAACCTTTGCATAGAGTTATATCCCCTTGGACTTGATCGGTGGGCTAGGTTATTTTTGGTTTCGGGCAGATCCGATTTTTTCATGATTTTATTTTAAACTGGAATACTGTTGTATTAATTCTTTACTTTCAATTTAACACAGAACCCAAAATCGCTTTTATAAATATTAGATTTGGTGAGCTTCTCGGAGCACTAAAGGTCCGCACTTGATAAATTGTTCAATGTTTTACCATTGATGGTCTTACATTTAGAGGTTATGACTTTACATTTATTTTTATTTTAACATGCAGTAATGAGTCCGTCCCCTGGTGTTTAGTTGTGCAGCTGTTTTAATACAATAGTAAAAGGATGAAATAATTCAAAAATTTATTCTAGGGTTGCCTTTAACAGATATTAATGAGACAGATTATAGATAGACAGACAGACAGACAGACAGATAGATAGATAGATAGATAGATAGATAGATAGATAGATAGATAGATAGATAGATAGATAGATAGATAGATAGATAGATAGATAGATAGATAGATAGATAGATAGATAGATAGATAGATAGATAGATAGATAGATAGATAGATAGATATATGGATGGACAAATAGATGAATGGATGGATGGATAAATAGATGGATGGATGGATGGATGGATGGATGGATGGATGGATGGATGGATAAATAGATTAGATAGAATCGAGAATCGGAAATTTAAGAACGCTTAAAGATATTGGAATCAGTATTTGAATCTGAAAATGTTTAACCCAATATCTTATTTCTTACCTGATTCACCATACATCATTTTAACTAAATTCCAAGCATCCCATAAAGTCTATTAGTTTTAAACATGGTAGGTTACAGGTTCAAATCCCACTGAGTTTTTTTTTTTTTGTCTTACATGGAGATGCCCGGATGACAGATGCTGCTTATAGCATCTTGAGCTGAACATTTCACCATTACAGGTCTTAATTATGTAACTGTATATATATTGCTATATTTCATCTATCTATCTACCATTCACCTCTCACTGTATCTGTGTGTCATTTGCGGGGCATAGGGCGAGTGTTGATTCGGGGCCTAGGCCGAGTGTTGATTCGGGGGCCTAGGGGGCAAATGTTGATTCGGGGGCTTAGGGCGAGTGATGATTCGGGGGCCTAGGGCGAGTGTTGATTCGGGGACCTAGGCCAAGTGTTGATTCGGGGGCCTAGGGCGAATGTTGATTCGGGGGCCTAGGGCGAGTGTTGATTCGGGGGCCTAGGGCGAGTGTTGATTCGGGGGCCTAGGGCGATTGTTGATTCGGGGGCATAGGGCGAGTGTTGATTCGGGGGCCTAGGGCGAGTGTTGATTCGGGGGCCTAGGGCGAGTGTTTATTCGGGGGCATAGGGCGAGTGTTGATTCGGGGCCTAGGGCGAGTGTTGATTCGGGGCCTAGGGCGAGTGTTGATTCGGGGGCCTAGGGTGAGTGTTGATTCGGGGGCCCAGGTTGAGTGTTGATTCGGGGGCCTAGGGCGAGTGTTGATTCATGGGCCTAGTGCGAGTGTTGATTCGGGGGCCTAGGGCGAGTGTTGATTCGGGGGCCTAGGGCGAGTGTTGATTCGGGGGCCTAGGGCGAGTGTTGATTCGGGGGCCTATGTTGAGTGTTGATTCGGGGGCCTAGGGCGAGTGTTGATTCGGGGGCCTAGGGCGAGTGTTGATTCGGGGGCCTAGGGCAAGTGTGGATTCGGGGGCCTAGGTTGAGTGTTGATTCGGGGGCCTAGGTTGAGTGTTGATTCGGGGGCCTAGGGCGAGTGTTGATTCGGGGGCCTAGGGCGAGTGTTGATTCGGGGGCCTAGGGCGAGTGTTGATTCGGGGGCCTAGGGTGAGTGTTGATTCGGGGGCCTAGGGCGAGTGTTGATTCGGGGGCCTAGGGTGAGTGTTGATTCGGGGGCCTAGGTTGAGTGTTGATTCGGGGGCCTAGGGCGAGTGTTGATTCGGGGGCCTAGGGCGAGTGTTGATTTGGGGGCCTAGGGCGAGTGTTGATTCGAGGGCCTAGGGCTAGTGTTGATTCGGGGGCCTTGGTTGAGTGTTGATTCGGGGCCTACGTTGAGTGTAGATTCGGGGCCTAGGGCGAGTGTTGATTCGGGGACCTAGGGCGAGTGTTGATTCGGGGGCCTAGGGCGAGTGTTGATTTGGGGGCCTAGGGCGAGTGTTGATTCGGGGGCCTAGGTTGAGTGGTTTTTTTAGGGGCTAAGGGTGAGTGTCGTTTCCGGGTCCCAGTGTGACCGTCGTTAGTGGGGCCTAGGACGATTGTCATTTGTTGGGCGAGGGGTCAAAGTCGTATATGACGCCTGGACCAAACGCTTAGTTTTCCTACAATCAGGTAGTAAATAATTCCCCGTTAGTGGCTGGGCCCGATGCGGTCGACTCATCTTCCAAATGTGTGTCCATGTAAATGTGTGTGTAAAGTACAAGGCCATAAAGTAACATGATAACCTTTAACCTTCTGTTAAAGTAAACACATCCGTATGTACTAATGAAGTCATCAACTGATTACGTTGCATACTCGCTTGTCAGGTGCAACCAAGAAGACCTTTATTAAGTAAATGTATATATATATATATATATATATATATATATATATATATATATACATCTTTGTCCTTTCTGTCACATGATCATGCACGCAATAAAACCTTTTTTAAATGAAACCAACACTGCAAACAATTCTGGTTAGTCCATGTAGTTTTTTTTTTTGTTTAATGTTTTTAAAATGTTTTTCTCATCCCAGTTAGTTCATAGTTCTGCTAAAGTAACAAAAAAAACATTTAAAAACCTTTTTTTTTTCAACCCAAGACCTAAGTGGCTGGGTTTTGGAACAAAAAGAAAAAACCCAAGAAAAAAAAACCCAACAAACTGAGAAGTGTCTCGACATGTTGATCCACGGTGAAATGGCACAGAGAGGGTTAAAATTAACTTAGAAAAGAACAACCACAGAACATTCATTTCTTAGCACAATGGCGGCAATACCTCCATGGGGTGGGGGGAGGATTAGACTCCCCCACCCCCCCCCCCAATCTCCCCCACCCCAAACTAAAAGGGAAAAACTTCACGCAACTTTTTTTTTTCTTATAAACATCAACAAAACAAACGACAATGAATAGCAACATTGAGTATTTTAGATCGAAGGTTGGCAACTCCACTGCACGCGTGCCAAACTTATAAAATTTCACTTCATTTTGCTTTATTTTTCTGCACTTTGATAAAAGCCTATTTGCCATCGCTAACTTATATGCATAATGCATATAATTGATGCTGTAAATATCTGTAAGTGAAATACAATATTTTAACGTGACATAATACAAGACTATGAAAATAAATCTCAGCCCGTGTGCGTTATATATTTATATGAGCGTGTGTGTGTGTGTATATATATATATATATCATTCAGAGAAAATATGTGCGTCTCTCTCTCTCGTTCTCTATCTCTCTCTCTCTCTCTCTCTCTCTCTCTCTCTCTCTCTCTCTCTGTGTGTGTGTATATATATAATTCAGAGACCATATGTGTGTCCGTGTGTGTGTGTGAAACCGTGAATGGAACGCGGACAAGATTACCACCATCATCTCAGCCAACACTGAACATTAATGTACAACCCAAGTGCAAAAAGGACATATTAAAATACAAAAAAAAAAGTAAAACTTTGACGACGACAGACACAATGTAGTCGGCACATATAAACTGTCGTGATTTTGTCACACCGGTGGGCTGAACGTGACATACTTGTCTAGCTCTTGGCACAACAAATTCTCTGACGCGAAATAATATAAGATTTGGTATGGAAGATTCAGAGGACACGTGAAGCACGCTAAACATATGAAATTACAATAATTTAATAAAGTTCTTACACGCAAATATCTAAGACTATTATTATAACACGTATATGTCTAAGACTTTGATTAAGGCATATATATATATATATATATATATATATATATATATATATATATAAGACTTTTATAATGACATCTACATGTCTAAGTATGTTATTATGACATCTATATATCTAAGACTATTGTGATATGTGACAGTAATTACACCCAAGAAAAATTATAAATCATTTGTAGTCTAAGACTGTCAAAATGACATTTATGTATGTAAGGACAATGAAAGTATATAGACAGACATAGATATATAGACAGACATATTGTTAGATAGATGAAAAGATAGATTGATAGATATATAGATAAATAGATAGACAATAAAGAATAGTGTCAATGTAGATGTTAGATGGAATTCCCTGCGATAGCGCACCATATGAATTTGGTAATGAACGGAGGTTAGAAAAATATGGTGATGCACGGACGGTTGTCGAGAAAAGGAAATAGAGGATTGTTTTTCAAAACCCCTGGTATAATTATATTGTGTTATATTAAATAAGGTATCATATTTGAGTCAAACTGACTTCCAGTGTTTTAGATTACATTCAGTCATAGTGTATAGTGAGAGAGAGAGAGAGAGAGAGAGAGAGAGAGAGAGAGAGAGAGAGAGAGAGAAAGAGAGATAGTAATATAGTAGCAACACCATCGCCGTCTCTGACAATGCATCTAGGACTGTTATCATGACATGAGAACTGTAATTTCTATCTAAAGATATAACTTTCGTATTGACAAATCCAGGACTGCTATCAACCCTTAAGACAGTTGCTTCTCGATGATGACACAAGCCGATTCAATCATCAGCTGCATTAGTGGATACTTTAGTGAAGCGGAGCTACTTTTTTGTATTTTGAAGTGACAATAAAGTTCGAATTTCACATCTGTGCGGTCAACCCATTTAACATTTTGTTAAAAGTACGACTTTATAAAACTTTTCATGTAGGTCAAAACATGAACTAGAAAAAAAAATAACCTGAATCATTATTTTAACGGAAGAAAAAACCCAGCACCAAACTAGCTTGAACATCCTGATGCCATTACAATGGCTTTAATTTTATTTTAATGGAGGTTAATGCACTGGATCAATCTCCACCTGGTCACGTGGTCCAATTAAAGACAGTGAAGTTTGAAGGATCGATGGGAGGAATGAACCTCTCCATAATGGAACAGCAATAGACTTGTTGCAACATAAAGCCAGAAACTGTCGCAATGTTTGCTAATTGTGTGTCTGTGTGGGTGGGTGTGCCAGGTTGGATTGGGTGGGGGGGTGAATGAAATAAAAGGAAGCGATGAAGCCGGGGAAGGGCGAGGGTACAAGAACGGCACAATCAGTCATTGACCACTGTCCAAGTTCAAGAACAAATGAATTGTTTATATTTCCATTGCTTGTTTGTTATTGTTGATCAAATTAAGTAAAAGTATTTGATCACAGTAGGACTCAGTAGGTCATTACAGGAAGATTTGAGACCGACAGTCCAGACTAGAGTGAAATAGTGTTACACTGCAGGTAGAATGTAGTAGGTAGTGTTACACTGCAGGTAGTAGGTAGTGTTACACTGCAGGTAGAGGGTAGTGTCACACTGCAGGTAGTAGGAAGTGTTACACTGCCGGTAGAAGGTAGTGTTACACTGCAGGTAGAAGGTAGTGTTACACTGCAGGTAGAAGGTAGTGTTACACTGCAGGTAGAAGGTAGTGTTACACTGCAGGTAGAGGATAGTGTCACACTGCAGGTAGTAGGCAGTGCTACACTGCAGGTAGTAGGTAGTGTTACACTGCAGGTAGTAGGCAGTGTTACACTGCAGGTAGTAGGCAGTGTTACACTGCAGGTAGAAGTTAGTGTTACACTGCAGGTAATAGGCAGTCTTACACTGCAGGTAGTAGGTAGTGTTACACTGCAGGTAGTAGGTAGTGTTACATTGCAGGATAGGTAGTGTTACACTGCAGGTAGAAGGCAGTGTTACACTGCAGGTAGAAGTTAGTGTTACACTGCAGGTAGAAGGTAGTGTTACACTGCAGGTAGTAGGTAGTGTTACACTGCAGGTAATAGGTAGTGTTACATTGCAGGATAGGTAGTGTTACACTGCAGGTAGAAGGCAGTGTTACACTGCAGGTAGAAGGTAGTGTTACACTGCAGGTAGAAGGTAGTGTTACACTGCAGGTAGTAGGTAGTGTTACACTGCAGGTAATAGGTAGTGTTACATTGCAGGATAGGTAGTGTTACACTGCAGGTAATAGGTAGTGTTACACTGCAGGTAGTGTTACACTGCAGGTAATAGGTAGTGTTACACTGCAGGTAATAGGCAGTCTTACACTGCAGGTAGCACGTTCAGTTTTTTTTTCATTGAAACTAACATTTAAAGGAATTATCGGCGATGTGTTGATTTTTGGACTCCCAATTATGACGTGTTCAATAAATTAAATGCCGACATGTATCTGGAATGAAGGGTAGACAATATCAATCAATCAATCTATCCAGAACAAACATCTATCCATAACAAACATCTATCCATAACAAACATCTATCCATAACAAACATCTATCTATAACAAACATCTATCCATAACAAACATCTATCCATAACAAACATCTATCCTAACAAACATCTATCCTAACAAACATCTATCCTAACAAACATCTATCCGTCCACACAAATATCCAGCCAAACATCGATCCATCCAAACAGAGAAATAAATATTAGAAAAAAAACACAGCCTTGATATTATAGTAGCATGTACTATTTTAATAATAAATTAGCCATACTAAAAAAAATCATTCTAAGGTACAAGTACTTGAAGTTTAGCATGAGTTCATAAATATGATGTATTCTGGTTTTGTGTGTGTGTGTGTGTGTGTGTGTGTATGTGTGTGTGCGTGTGTGTTTATTTTTTTCGACTTGAGCACTAATTTTAATATTTCATATAAACTTAAATAACAAAAGCAAGTGGCATTCTTTAAACAATATAAAATATCAGAAAATTTAAAAACAGATTTATTAGCATTTCGTTATCACTATGCACACCATATTTTTTTTTATTTGCTATAAACAAATAAAGATCTATTATAAGAATAGGTCCTGTTTGATATTCAATATTATTATTACAACTTTCAGTCCAGAAATATATTGTATTGAAGGCAGTTAGAGTAAGTTAAGTATTGCATTATTAGCTATAGTCTTGAAAATAACTAACAGTTGTGAAAGTGCTGAATGATCATTTGTGCTGCGGATGCACCTTTCTTCTTTCTGATCATCGGAAGAATTCCCCTTGAATTGCCTCAAGCAATCAGCAAGGCTGCTCAAATCAAGAATGAAATATTATATTCAAAACCTTTCCGAAGAGAAAGAAATTAACATGAATAATGTATACATTTTTTTTTCCTTTTCATTACTTGAGTCAGGCTTTTGATGACGTCAACTTTTAACGATGTGCTCATCTAGCTCTGGATTGTGAAATGTCATTGGGTCATAATCATATATAATAATACTCATTTCCAGTGTGCGTTAAATCGAAAGTAAAGAATTAATACATGTACAACAGTATTCCAGTTTAAAATACAACCATGAACGAAATCGGATCTGCCCGAAACCAAAAAATAACCCAGCCTACCGATCAAGCCTAAGGGGATATAACTCTATGCAAAGGTTTTGCAGGGTACAGCTAGTAAATCATAATAGCGCTGTATGTAATATCATTTATAGCCATAAATAGTGTCTTGATGGATATATCAACATTGTAGAAATGGAGGTTAAAGAACACAACCTACTCCAAAAAAAAATAAAAAAAGCAAATAAGCCAGCCCTGTTGCATGGCTGAATTGGTTAAAAGACAGACTATGCAGTCTTATGAATTTGAAGTTAAAAAGACGGACAATATAGGGTTATTTGCTTAGTAAGAATTATGCCAACATAAAGACAATCCAGTTTTACGAATAAGAAGGTTATAAGACAGCCAGTCCGGTGTTTAAGATTTAAGTGGGTTAACAGATAAACAACAACAGACCCGCACGCGTAATATCAAACAAACACGACTGGCTGAATCATTTGACCCTTTGTGCACTCATTATACTAAATAATAACCATCATACGGCTATTAGTCATAGTTTACAGAAAAATGCTTGTTGCCTTGTTTTTTTGGGTCTTCTTTGTTGTTCTGACCCTAAAAGTGCATGCATGTTGAGTGTGAGTCACATGCAGTTGGCCATCCGTCTTAGTGTATGTCAGTGAGTACTGTTTTCTATTTGGGAGCCACAAGATGAGGGTTGGGGGGTTGTGTTATATATCAAGAATCAAACTGAGCCGTTCATCGGGATAGTCCACCGTTTGGAGCCTTGACAGACGAGGACACATTTCTGGATAGTCAAACGTTTGGAACCTCGACAGACGAGGACACATTTCTGGACAGTCAAACGTTTGGAACCTCGACAGACGAGGACACATTTCAAGTACAAACGCTCACGAGATCTGTTGCTATTAGGTCCATTTACTTTTATCTTTGATTCTCAAATATCTCTACTAGTTTCAAACAAAATAAATTAAAAGAAAACTTCTGGAATCAACAATGAACGGGTGAGTTTTGGTGTTAACGGGTGAGTTTTGGTGTATTTTCGAACACATGAACACACCGCACAAAAAAATGGACATAAAAACACAAAAAACATTCTAAAAAGCACTTGCATGAAGTCAAGCTACAGTGAGATTTATCACTGGGTGCGGTCATCCATTAAGCCACCCCTTAATTTTCTGTATAGAAAGATTTCTGTCTCAGAAAAATACACAAAATGTATAGTACAATGTCCTCGACAGTGGTACACCTTTTGTATGGTGTTATGTAAAGGGTGAACCGTGGACAGCGGCACATCCCCAAAGTCCGCCGCTGCATACAAGTAGCCTGCACGTTTTAGTAGGAAAAAAATGTTCAAATCAGCCCCGTAGCGTGAAAATTCTACAGCAGGGGCCAGGCGTTCTACCGCAGGGGCCAGGCATTCTACTGCAGGGGCCAGGTATTCTATAGCAGGGGCCAGGCCGTTAGCGGGGGGGAGGGCTGAAATAAATGTTACTAAGTAGAGCAAACAAGCAGAGGGGGCCAGACAAAACGCAGGGGGGGGGGGACCTGGTTCAAATTTAAGTCGACATTTCGGTTTGCTCAATGAAATCCTTTTACTTAGCTGGGACATTTCTTTTTTCTTTCCTTTGAAATGTTAATGTGTAATTTGTCCATTTGTGTGTTTGTTTATGCATTTGTGAGTGTGCGTGTGTTGGGGCGAGAAATAGCAAAAGTCATTAGGGGGACCGGCAATGTTTACTTAATGTCATGCACCATCAAGTCATCTTAAATACCACTGCGATGTTAAACTACATTTTTTTTTTATTTTGCTTGTTTTCGTTGAAAGCTTTACTAAAAAAAAATACACAGAGAAAAGTAATGTATTTACAAAGTTTAAAAATAATTTGAGTGGAGTCTACAATAGGTTGTTGCCCTGTGTCCACATAAAGTGCGTTCAAATGAGCCAACACACATACACACACTAAACGCGCACACAGACATTCAGCCTCTGTGTTTAGACACTTGGCAACGTGGAAAAGAAAGGGGGGGTGGGGGGGGGAAGGGAGGGGGGGATCATCATTTATCACCGGCCACCTTTCATACCTTACGTGTATGTTTATCTCCCTTGAGACCTAAACGGAATAACTGAAAATTAAAATTATTAGATTAGCAACATATATACGGTTTGTATTTAAATGAAAGTTAGACATTTTTTAACATGTAGTCATTTTATTATGAATGGATATGCTAACAATATTCAATAAAAACAGTACCATTACATAGCGATTTCTATACATATGACTATGACCGGCAACACTCACGCCTCGTCCCTGTTATATATATATATATATGAAAAAATTAGAATTTTACAACAGTTTTTGGGGGTGGGCTTTGCTAGCTATATTACATATTTATATACGTCTTGACTGGGATTGTTGTCTTAATTTAGCGTGTAATATCTATATTACATAATTTATATACGTCTTGACTGGGATTGTTGTCTTAATTTAGCGTGTAATATTTTTTTTTTTAAATATAATTTATAAGTACAGGGACAAAGAAATTTAGAGATTAGAACTTGAAAAACATTTTCTTGTTCCGCGCACACAGCCATCACACATTTCCGCTTACGTAGAACCAAGCGAGCTGTTGCAAGTGACAGGCTATGTACAATAACAGAATATAGAGAAGAACTAGGGGGAGGGGGTTAGGGGGACAAGTTGAGTCGGTAAGTAGATGTTGCTGGAGGGGGGGGGGAGGGGGTGACTTTGCCAAAATTAAAGAGTACACGGGACGTTGACCTGAAGTTCGTCCACTTCCCCTCCCATCCTTCCCCTCCATGACTGTGTTTGTGTTTGCCGTGTTAGATCACAAATTTTTCATATTTGACCCAAATAGTTTTTGTAATAAAAGCCACAACATATTACGACCTCTGTTGTTGTTTTTTTTGACAAAGTACCAACACAAAGTACCAACACAAAGTACCAACACAAAGTACCAACACAAAGTACCAACACACTATTCCAGAAACTGTCCAATACAATGATATAATAATTCTATCAATGAATACTGGTACAGTGATAAACCAGAAAATATTCCAATGAACTGTGATATAACGTTTTTTTTTAAACAAAAAAACAACACTTTTTAAAAATAAAATAAACCATGATAAGCCTACATTATTCAAGTACATGAAATGGTAGAAATTGTACATAAGTGTGCCGTGATTCATTTGGTTGTTGCAAAAAAAACAAAATAATTGTTCTGGGACTTTCCGGGCTCTCTTATATTTGTAGTTAAATACGAGACTTAATCTTGAAGTAACACAATCATCCAGTCGAATTTTTTGTTAGAATTTCACTAAAGAAAAAAACAAAAATCTCTTAACTGCTACGGTAGTTATTCATAATGCCCGAACAAAAAGGAATATTTATTATCATAGCCCCGTTAAAATGTTTATTCGGAGAATACATTAAAAACAATATTTTATAATTGCGTATATGGCTTTATAACAAATACATGCGTTTAGCTTCAGCTGGACCTAAGCGGGATTTCGATAAACTTTGGATAAACTTTGGATAACTAGCCATCTGACCCTTGAACCATCGGAGCAATGGTATATGTGTCTATAAGCGTCTAACTATGTATTTTTTTTTTATCATTTGTCTCCACATTTTAACTTTACACTTCCTGACTCAGCACATTAGTTCTAATGAATTATGTTTCCATAAATGTATTAGATGTGACAGTATACATATATATATGTATATATTTTATACATTAAAATTACGCCGTACATAAAATTTAGCTAAACTAGACATTTTGACGTAAATTACTAAAAATTCTCTCTTTTATTTTTATGACATATTTAGAATTCAGAATTGTGTACTTATATATTGTTTTTATAAAAAGGATTAAAAAAAATAAAAAGAAGCTAAGCGAGCGCTCTACCACTTGAGCTACAGCCCCTTCCATACAACACAAGGATAGTACCAGACTGTGTGTAATTAACGCTCAAGAATCTCAGTCAGTACTTTGTTCATTCTTACATATATAACAAACGTTGTTGAAATACACTAATGATCTAATTACCTACCCATTTCAAGAATACAAGAAACCTCTGTGTTAGTATAGGTCCTGAAAGTATGAAATTACTACTACATTGCTGTTATATGGATGAGAATAATTCATTGTGATGGGGGACAGAGTTTAGCTAGTCTGTGTATATGTGTGTCTGTGTGTGTGTGTGTGTGTGTCTGTGTGAGAGAGAGAGAGATAGAGAGAGAGAGAGTGACATGATAACACAACTAGGATATGTTCAACTGCTCACAGTCAATATATTAAAACAAAAGGCTATAATTGTTGATTTAAAGTAAATCTAAATATTTAATATTCTTTTTGTTTGTTTGTTTTACTGTCATGTGGCTGAATGTTTCGTATGATCAAATTATTCACTGAAAGTAGCATCCACCTTCCGGCATCCAGCATCCAGCGATTGAAGCTTACAATAAAAGGTAATAGGTAAATTAAGGTAACATTACCAAATGATTGATTTACAAAAAAAATTAATGACCCATTGAACTAATCTAAAAAAAAACAAATGATACCAACATGAAAAAAATATATTGATATATTCATATCATCAATAATTAAATGATGAATTCTATCACCATAAAGATATTCTTAAGAAATACATTTTGAAAAAAAAATATCAATAAAAAAACTGACAAAAAATGTTTAAGAATATGAAAGAATAAAGAATTAAATTATCAAATAAGTAAATAGATAAAAGATAAATATCAGGTTTACTAGCACTTATAAAATAATGATATAATCTAGCACTGAAATAAGACCACATCTTCAGAAGACTGTGTGCAGCAAACGATAATGTGTGCAGCTTTGAAAGAAAGTGATCATGTCTGGGAGAACCCTAACGGTTTAAAAGGTCAACTAAGAGAAACAGTCGTGCGCTATGTCGTAATCTGTGAGTGTTCACTTAACGATCTGTGTGTGCGCATCGCATTCGACGAGCTGTGTGCGCGCGTATACCATCACAGCTTAGAGGGTGGGGGGGGGGAGACACTGGTGATGGTATTGCTTGGTCTATACCAGGACTTGACTGACATGAACATAACAAATGGTATACAATTCTTACAGCAATAGTGATTCTTCATACATTATGCACTTCCTTTATGAATTAGTTCTTTGAACTTCTTGCGGAGCAAAGAGTCCCTGCAATAACTCTCCAGCGCACTGTGTTTTTGGGATGCTTTTTCACATTCCCCCCCCCCCCATGTCTGGTTGAAAGTTCCATCTCTTGTTCGCAAGACCTTCTCCAAGTGGTCTTTGGACCGCCATAGAAAGGTTTTGGTCGCCCAAAGCACTCCCGTTATAATGTGCATTAAGTGCAATCTAAATACTACGTGCATCGACAATCAGGTGCACTCCTAATATAATGCGCACCAACCAACAAGTGCACTCCTAATGTTATGTGAATAATTCATCAAGTGCACTACGAATTCTAAACCTCATGGCAGTAAGCATTATATGCATAAAATGCACACCAATTGATCTGACTCCAAAATCATTCGCACCATACACCCTGCCCTATAACTATCGTGTGCATCTTAAACATAGTTCCCTTGACATTCACCGACATCATTTGACACTCTAGAATAGCGGTTCTAAAAGTGTGCGTCTCGACCGTCCTGGTTTCAAGCTGACTAGAAGTTTACGCCAGAAGTTTTATTATTTTCTTTATTAAAAAAAAAATTGCGCAATTATTTTGACTTGTTTTTTTTTTATTTTATCCGTAATGTTTTCAATCTTCTTTACTGACGTGTCTCTAAAAGCGAACAGTTTTCTTAAAAGTTTGAGAACCAATGCTCTAAATTTACAGTGGTCCCACAACCCCCGGGCCGCGTGGAAATGATCAAACGCTGACCGGTCCTTGGCGAGAAAAAGGTTGGGGGACCACTGGCCTATTACATTAAACTGGATGCCACAGACTGAAATAAATCTCTCAAAGTCTTAATTTAAATAAAAACAGCAAACCGCTCCTGTGTCACGAAAGTCGCTTAGTTTTGTGAGCGTTGTACTGGCTGGAAGGGGGCCGCCGACATGTTTATGACGAAATTAAAAAAAAAAAGGAAAAAAAAATGCCAAATGCGCAACTGCTGACGTCACTGGCACGTGACGCGACGAAATGCTGCAGCAAGCTAATAATTCAGGGGGCTGGGAGACAGAAAAAAGACAAAATGTTGTCACATTGTGATTGTGTGTGCATTTATTTAGTGAATTGTATTATAAATAGATTAAAATCGAATTATTGAGACGAACTCCTCAGATGAAGACAGAATTAAGATGAACACAGCCTGAGAGGGAAGTAAATACAACCTTTCACCAGAGATGTGGAGTTGAAACTATTTCAGACTTTTGATTTCTTGGAGTTGACTGCACTGCCGCCATTTTAAAGACTCCACCCATTGACGTGTTGTTGGAATGATCCTAGACACGCCCTGTTATTTAATAGAATGTTGTTGTTTATTTATAGACATTTACTTGTGATTGGACACTGACCCACATATTAAACTCTTCACTACATGAGAATTTTTTTTTTTAGGTTTTTGTATTGTATTATAAGTATCGATTGGTAATCGAATTTCCTAATTTGAGAAAATTGTAATGGACCTGAGGGGGGAAAAATAATCAGTTTGAAAAGGAATGACGATTATAATGCGCATGTGCACTATTCTGAGACTAGCTCAAATAGATCTGAAATAGTTGTACAAATAACACCTGATCCAAGACTTTACATTTAGTAACAATCTGATTTCTCTCACACTCAAAGTTCGGGGTGATTCAATACCAGGAACACCGTATAATTATTGAAACTTTTAGATTAAAAATTTGGCAATCGTAGCTTCTGCTAAAATACAAAATGGATTGGGAACAGGGGGTGAAATGAAGACAGTAGTGACTATTGGTTCCAAACAGAATACAGCTATACAGTCTAATTTTGAAAGGGTTTTTGTAGGATTCGCTCTCACTCTATTTCTATCTGAGTACACTCATCCCTAACCCATGCCACCTGCACATACGTAGGTAGGTTGTAAGATCTGTAGGTAGGTAGATAAGTAGATAAATATGGAGTTAAGTAGGTAGGTTGATAGATAGATAGATAGATAGATAGATAGAAAGATAGATAGATAGATAGATAGATAGATAGATAGATAGATAGATAGATAGAAAGAAAGATAGATAGATAGATAGATAGATAGATAGATAGATAGATAGATAGATAGATAGATAGATAGATAGATAGATAGATAGATAGATAGATAGATAGATAGATAGATAGATAGATAGATAGATAGATAGATAGATAGATAGATAGATAGATAGATAGATAGATGTTGTTATCTAATTAGATAAATAAAGTCTAGAGATGCTGATCTGTAAAGTGTAAAAACGTAAAGTTTGTTTCGTTATAATGTGAAGAGAAAAAAAAATGTTTATTGTTTTTAGTTTGTTTATTATGCAATGTTTCTTTTTGAAACGATTTATTAAATGAATGTTTGGAACGAAATACTTCAAATAGAATGACTACTTTGGAATGTTCTTATCTAAAATTATATAATCTGCATGCTTACATCTGAATGTTTTCAATACAGATGTAAAAGGTCACATGTGAATATATCATTGTGAATCTTTTATGACAATTTGTTCCTGTCAGATGAAGAGGAAAATTCCCCCCCCCCCTCATTCTTCCCTTTTCCCAAAAAGGAAAAAAAACCATGTCGACTACATATTTTTAATGTTGAGATTTATAAACAACCTGCGCGTCATAATTGTCTAATGCCAACTTTTACGTGTGTGAATAAAAATGTTCACTTACCACGTATGATGGATGAATACGTGATGTAAAAACATTTTTTAACCAGCATTATATAGGGACTCTTTGTTAATCATGTGTCGGGTGTTCCCTTTTAGATTCGTGCAATAGAAGGAAATGTAAATGATCATTTAGTATGGACAACCCTCCCAAAGGGTATGGCAGGACAATGTCATGGGACCACTGTATAACAAATTATCTGTCAGTGTATCCATATCAGACCAGCAATGTATCTCACAATACCGCTAATCTACCTCACAATACCACCAATGCATCTTACAAACCAGCAATGTACTTCACAATACCACCAATCTACCTCACAATACCACCAATCTACCTCACAATACCACCAATCTACCTCACAATACCACCAATCTACCTCACAATACCACAAATCTACCTCACAATACCACCAATCTACCTCACAATACCACCAATGTATCTTACAATACCACCAATCTACCTCACAATACCACTAATCTACCTCACAATACCACCAATCTACCTCACAATACCACCAATGTATCTTACAATACCACCAATGTATCTCACAATACCACCAATCTACCTCACAATACCACCAATGTATCTTACAATACCACCAATGTATCTCACAATACCACCAATCTACCTCACAATACCACCAATGTATCTCACAAAACCACCAATGTATCTCACAATACCACCAATCTACCTCACAATACCACCAATCTACCTCACAATACCACCAATGTATCTCACAAAACCACCAATGTATCTCACAATACCACCAATCTACCTCACAATACCACCAATCTACCTCACAATACCACCAATCTATCTCACAATACCACTAATGTATCTCACAAAACCACCAATGTATCTCACAATACCACCAATCTACCTCACAATACCACCAATCTACCTCACAATACCACCAATGTATCTTACAATACCACCAATCTACCTCACAATACCACTAATCTACCTCACAATACCACCAATCTACCTCACAATACCACCAATTTATCTTACAATACCACCAATGTATCTCACAATACCACCAATCTACCTCACAATACCACCAATCTACCTCACAATACCACCAATCTATCTCACAATACCACCAATGTATCTCACAATACCACCAATCTACCTCACAATACCACCAATCTACCTCACAATACCACCAATGTATCTCACAATACCACCAATCTACCTCACAATACCACCAATGTATCTTACAATACCACCAATGTATCTCACAATATCACCAATCTACCTCACAATACCACCAATGTATCTCACAATACCACCAATCTACCTCACAATACCACCAATCTACCTCCCAATACCACCAATCTATCTCACAATACCACTAATGTATCTAACAATACCACCAATGTATCTCACAATACCACCAATCTACCTCACAATACCACCAATCTACCTCACAATACCACCAATGTATCTTACAATACCACCAATCTACCTCACAATACCACTAATCTACCTCACAATACCACCAATCTACCTCACAATACCACCAATGTATCTTACAATACCACCAATCTACCTCACAATACCACTAATCTACCTCCCAATACCACCAATCTATCTCACAATACCACTAATGTATCTCACAATACCACCAATGTATCTCACAATACCACCAATCTACCTCACAATACCACCAATCTACCTCACAATACCACCAATGTATCTTACAATACCACCAATCTACCTCACAATACCACTAATCTACCTCACAATACCACCAATCTACCTCACAATACCACCAATGTATCTTACAATACCACCAATGTATCTCACAATACCACCAATCTACCTCACAATACCACCAATGTATCTTACAATACCACCAATGTATCTCACAATACCACCAATCTACCTCACAATACCACCAATGTATCTCACAATACCACCAATCTACCTCACAATACCACCAATCTACCTCACAATACCACCAATCTATCTCACAATACCACTAATGTATCTCACAATACCACCAATGTATCTCACAATACCACCAATCTACCTCACAATACCACCAATGTATCTCACAATACCACCAATGTATCTCACAATAGCTTTTTTTTTTTTATTTCAGCTGTTGCGAATGTGCCAAATGAACATTCGGATAAACAAATATTGTTGATCATGTTTCTATACGAAGAACCAAATATAACAGCTGAAATAAAAATGAATAGACTGAGGTGGGTAGGGCACATAGAAAGAATGGAAAATAACAGAGGTCCAAAAGTAATATATAGGGCAACACCTAACGAGATAAGGTATAAGAACAGACCAAGAAGCAGATGCTTAGAGGTGGTGGAGAAAGACCTTAAAGCCATATGAGTGAGAGAGTGGAGGAAGAAGACCACGGAAGGGGAAAAATGGAGAAGAGTAGTATGGCAAGGCCAGGGCCCTAAATGGGCTGTAGAGCCCAAGGAAGAAGAAAGAAGATGTTTCTATTGCGGCCACCGCTAACAAGTGGTCAACAATCCTAACCGTCCCAACAATAATACACCCCGCCTCCCTGCAATATAATCTACTTTCTATATGCCCCCCTCCTTCCCCAAACCAATCAGTCAAATGACATAAAATATAAGTAATAAATATAGAATAAAACTTCTATACATATTGACCCCCCCCCCTCGGACATGTGCTGGAGAGTGAGGAAGGAAACATTGAGACAGCGCTAAGTTTACATTAAACATTTTATAATTACAGCAACCAAACGATACGCAGAGATATTCCAAGTACTGACCATGCACTTACAAGTACGAGTACTTGTACCTAGATTACATTGCAACTTGGGCTATAACTACAAAGTAATCGAGTACTTTTTTTTTTACTTTTAACCTTAACCGATATGGTCGTTTGGGGGAAGCTCTCATACGTCCTGTTGGAGGAACTTAAGCTTTCATACTTTATATTGGGGGAACGTAAGCTCTCATACGTCATATTGGGGGGAACTTAAGCTTTCATACGTCCTATTGGGAGAACTTAAGCTTTCATACGTCCTATCTATGGGCAGACTTGGTGTTGCACATCTCTGTGGGCTAATAGATTTGGTGGCGCACATCTCTGTGGGCTAATAGACTTGGTTTCGCACATCTCTATGGGCTAATAGATTTGGTGGCGCACATCTCTGTGTGCTAATAAACTTGGTGGCGCACATCTCTGTGGGCTAATAGACTTGGTGGCGCACATCTCTATGGGCTAATAGACTTGGTGGCGCACATCTCTATGGGCTAATAGACTTGGTGGCGCACATCTCTATGGGCTAATAGACTAGGTGGCGCACATCTCTATGGGCTAATAGACTTGGTGGCGCACATCTCTGTGGGCTAATAGACTTGGTGGCGCACATCTCTGTGGGCTAATAGACTTGGTGGCGCACATCTCTGTGGGCTAATAGACTTGGTGGCGCACATCTCTGTGGGCTAATAGACTTGGTGGCGCACATCTCTGTGGGCTAATAGACTTGGTGGCGCACATCTCTGTGGGCTAATAGACTTGGTGGCGCACATCTCTGTGGGCTAATAGACTTGGTGGCGCACATCTCTGTGGGCTAATAGACTTGGTGGCGCACATCTCAGTGGGCTAATAGACTTGGTGGCGCACATCTCAGTGGGCTAATAGACTTGGTGGCGCACATCTCTATGGGCTAATAGACTTGGTGGCGCACATCTCTATGGGCTAATAGACTTGGTGGCGCACATCTCTGTGGGCTAATAGACTTGGTGGCGCACATCTCTGTGGGCTAATAGACTTGGTGGCGCACATCTCTGTGGGCTAATAGACTTGGTGGCGCACATCTCTGTGGGCTAATAGACTTGGTGGCGCACATCTCAGTGGGCTAATAGACTTGGTGGCGCACATCTCTATGGGCTAATAGACTTGGTGGCGCACATCTCTATGGGCTAATAGATTTGGTGGCGCACATCTCCTCTCCAAGTAAGCGACGAATATTTTCGCATTTACCAGGGATAGAACCCTATACCATTTGCATGTGAGTCAAGTTCAATATCGTCTCCTCTACTTAGCCGATTATACATGTTTAAGTTTCTGCCTCGGGTCAAATGTACCTAAGAACAGTACTTAATGAGATGTAAATGCCCCCTTCTTCCCCCCCCCCCCATCACAATCATACCACGAGAGATTGACTACAAAAATGTATCATAAAGTTATGAAGTAGTTGAACTAGCGAGATTCTTTGTTTTTGTGTGAAGCAATATTTCTGAAATATTTTAGAATAGATTCCTAACAGACAAGTTTAAATGTATTACATTCTATCGATGCGTATATTTCAATATTCATGCTAGAGTAATTAGAGCGACTATCTACCACAAAAAGTTAATTTGACGTTTACTTACCACAGTGTAAACCAAGAGTCGAATGAATAGCAGGACTGAATTTCAACCAGGCCTTTAACTAGGCGGACTGCGACACAGCCATTAATTTAAATACAAGGGATGCAACTCGAGAAATACGCACTACTTAGCAATCAAACAAATTAGATTTCACTTTCATGAGTAAACTAAGATGAACATTTTAACTTAAACGTTTTCTGTTAACAAATTATTACACAACTATTTAATTAAATTGTCTAAAGAAAAGAAAATGAATGATATATCTACTACATTCCCGGGAATAAAACCTCTGAGGTTTTCTCATCTGTTTTAACACTGTTACATGTCATTTTCAAGAACAACTTATGCAATTTAGTATAAAGGAAATGTACATAAAAAAAAAAACAAAACAACGAAATAACTCAAAATCCTTATTATTTAATGATTAATCTGTTCAATAATTGTAAATTATTTTTGTAAAAAATAGTAGTAAAAATTGTACTAAACGAGGCTTGTATTTGCAAATATAGACAGTCACTACGTCACGGCACTGCATCGTCCCGAAGTTCGAGATTAATACATGGTAGAAATGGTGAAACCAGCATAATATCAACAAACATTTTATAAATAAAATAATTCAGACAAAATTTACTTCTACGTTAGCCCATAGCTAATTATATTAATTTTGAATTATCTCTCTGTGTGTGTGTGTGTGTGCGTGCGTGCGTGTGTGTGTGTGTGTGTGTGTGTAAAAGAATGGGCACTTCTTAATAGTATTATCTAGACCAGTCAGACTAAACTAATACCAAATGGTTAAGTGTCGGTTAGTACCGGCGAAGGACTTTGGGATTAACACACAATCTTTACACACCAGTGGCGTCACTAGGGTTGGTGTCACCCAGTGCGGTAACTCATGGTGTCACCCCTCTCATGACACCCCATAGACATACAGCATTCTTAGCAAAATTTATAAATAAATTTACAACGACAATAGAAGAATAAATAATTGATATCTATAGGTCAGTGCAAGTATACCAATAATTTCATTAAAATAATTAATAATAAAAAAAGTACGCAGTGTCTGTTAATAATCGGAGATATTTTTATATTTGGCATTAATTTTTTCCGAAGCCTTATAAAGTCATTTGCTGTTAATAATCGGAGATATTTTTATTTATTTTTAAAAATTAAATACGGCTTTGAATTATTTTAAATTACAAAATAAGAATATAGGCCTAAAACTAGATATTATGCATTTTGGTGTCACCCCTTGTGAGGGTGTCACCCGGTGCGGTCCGCACCCCCCGCACCCCCCTAGTGACGCCACTGGTACACACAATTGTAAATGTTTAGTACAATCTTTACACACAATTATAAATGTATAATACAATCTTTACACACAATTATCAGTTTAGTTCAATCTTTACACACAATTATCAATTTAGTACAATCTTTACACACAATTATAAATATTTAGTACAATCTTTACACACAATTATAAATGTTCAGTGTAATCTTTACACACAATTATCAATGTTTAGTGTAATCTTTACACACAATTATCAATGTTTAGTACAATCTTTACACACAATTATAAATGTTCAGTGTAATCTTTACAAACACTTTTTTTTTTTACAAAAATAACTCAAATTCTAAAATTTTACCGCACAGTTTATTTTTATTCATTGAACTTAATTTTAATTTTTTTTTTTTTATCTTTAGTATGTGTGCGGTGTGACCCTGACCTTACTGCTCGAGATAAACACACAATACATCTTAAGTCAAAGCCGTCATAAACTTTTGCATATAAATGTTTATCAAACTTTTTTTTTATGCATAATCAGTGCTTTTTTTTGTGCCGGTACGCGCCGGTACGGCGTACCGGCATCTTTTTTCAATGTGGGGAAAAAATAATTACTTTTCTTGTATTTTAACGTTTATTATTAATTTCTCATATTATTAATTTGTTCAAATTGAATTATTTTAACATTGCGCGCAATAACTATTAAAATACAAAATGCGAAACTGCTTTCCGCACACACTCGTAATCACTGAGTACCGGCACCTATTTTTTTTTACAAAAAAAAAAGCACTGTGCATAATATATATATCTCAAGATAATCCAAATATACATAACTGTTTATTCAATTAAATTAATTATTTAGGATATATATATATATATATGTACATATATTTCGGAAAAAAGTATTGCTATTTATAAAAATTAATCTGAGACTTAGTCTTAGTTAGGCAAAATGTGGTTTCAGGATAACCTTTCTGGTGTATATTTCAATTTATATTCCGCTTTGATAAGAGTCGACACTTAAAACAAACAAAGTTAGTAAAGTATGTTACATTTTTTTAAAATAAAGAATTAAACGTAAATAAAGAAACAATGCTTTAAAAATGTTGGTTCTGTTAAGTCAGCAGTAGTACCATGCATTATGTGGTTACTTATCACAGGAAGTGAATGATATGCATCACTAGCTAGCCCTCTAGCGGTGTTAGGAATAAGGCCGTTAGCTGCAGGTTAACTAACTATCTGTCGCCTGTGTCTTGTTCTGTTTCATTTCACATTTTTGTATTGACAAGAATTTAAAAAAAAAAAAAAAATTGTGGAGCAGCAGGGTACCGATCCCTGTACCTCTCACATGCTAAGCGAGCGCTCTACCACTTGAGCTACAGCCCCGATGTTCGTTGATATATGAGCTATTATATAGACAATAAGCACACGCCCCCTTAACATTTTTGTCTTATATTATCTTTGCGCTGATGACAGTTTTCTATCTTAAAAGTTCTTTGTTAGTAAACAAAAAAAAAAGCGTGGGTGATTGCTACTTACCGAGCTTATTGTGTCTTTACATTTGAAGATGAGTATCGATAAATAAATAAATAATAATCTTTATATCTAGATGGGCATCCGTGCTTTAGAAAAGATAATTTCTTTTTGTATGGTATAATGAATTAATGCGCGATTTTTTTTGTAACTTTTCAGTGACTTTTTTTGTGTATATAAAAATAAAAAAAAAGTTTATTAAAAACTTGTAACTGTAGCCGAAACTTGCGCTGACAGTTTGTCTTTTTTTTCAGGAGAGGGGAAGAGGAAAAAAAAAAGGCTTAACGATCTTTTGTGTTAAAAATACTCAAGTGGTGAATATGTCTCCCCTTGCGGTTGACAGAAGTATGTGCTTCCCGGGGCGGACCAGCGTCAACCCCTAGTTACGCCCAGCCCCGTAGCGTGAAAATTCTACAGCAGGGGCCAGACATTCTACAGCAGGGGCCAGACATTCTACAGCAGGGGCCAGGCATTCTACAGCAGGGGCCAGGCATTCTACAGCAGGGGCCAGGCATTCTACAGCAGGGGCCAGACATTCTACAGCAGGGGCCAGACATTCTACAGCAGGGGCCAGGCATTCTACAGCAGGGGCCAGGCATTCTACAGCAGGGGCCAGGCAATAGCAGGGGGGGGCAGGTAATACATTTTACTTAGTCGAACAAATACGGGCCTGGTTACGCCTATGACTCTTATTTTAATGTAGCTGTTTATATTTGTCATAAAAATAAGTACATACTAAATAAAGTGATGACTCACATTTAAGGTCAATAAAGAACTCTTATGGTCAGATGAGATTATATTCCCCCTGTTTCTATAGCCACGTCATTCTATTAGATTGTGAGACTACAATCTCCTGCCACACTGACAAAATTTAAAGTTACCATCATTGTTTGTTCCTTTTTTTTTTTAAATTTAATTTGAGTGACGTGGAATCAGTTTAGCCAATGGCAGCATTTCAGAGTAATGAGAGTTTATGCCTTGAATAAAGCAATAACTCGTTATATGGCCGTATTCCTTGATTACCTACCCCCCCCCCCCCCCATTGATCTTACCAAAGATAATCTCTACAGGTCAAGATACAGAGCTAAGAGAAGTGAGATACTGCTCCTCTTTTGTGTGGGTGTGTTCGGGGAAAGGTGGTGAAGCAGGCAAAAAGCTAGTGAAGATGATTGAAACCAGTGCCGAGCCTAGGGATTGGAGGCTAGGGGGCTTGGCCTTTTTTTGGGGGGGGGGGGGAGAGGGGATGTATTTTGACATTCGACAACATGACGTGAGATAATGTACTTAATATTTAATGTAAAAAAATGTTTGCCCCCCCCTCTAGCTGGGACCCGGGGGGGACTTTCGAATTTGAACCCCCCCCCATCCCCTCCCTAGTTACGCCTCTGGTTGAAACTTGGGCAATTATCAGGAGCGTATGTACGCCAATCTGCTTAAGGACACCGTCAATTACTTTATTTACCTTGTTAACATTTACATAATTCGGCCATAGATACACCTCAGTCCAGCTTTCCCAGCAACTATAAGCCAAACCTTTAGATGAGTATATCTCTTGCCTGTGGCATAACTAGGAGGTGGGGGGGGGAATGGAAGAGAACAGCCACTAACTTTTGCCAGCAGCCAGGTGCGGCATTTTCACCAATTTGGCATTTTTTTTGTGACTGTGGATCGGACAATATTTTATAGTCCTCACTGGGTTTAGTTGACGCTAGTAGTTACGTAACTGACTAAATGGTACCAAATGTGCAATCACGCAAATGAATTTACTGTTATCCTATTTGCTAAGTACATAATTCAAACTTATAGTGATTAGAACTTTTATCGATTCTAGTATCATTTGTTTTACAAGAGACCGACTTGAAATGCGCATCGATTTTAGCAGCGAGAGAAATGATTTCCAGAAACAATAATCAATAGAGAACGAAAATCAATCACATCGTTATCTGCCAAATATGACAACATTATCTCTCTCTCTCTCTCTCTCTCTCTCTCTCTCTCTCTCTCTCTCTCACCAGATGTTATTGGGTCAAGATTATATCCACCTACTAGAGACTCTCTGACAGCTGCATCGCTCCCTCACTCTCTCTGTCTCTCTCCAGATGGATTTCGGTCAACTCCACCAAATGGGCCCCTCTCTAGCCACAACTACAACCAGGAAGCATTTCACTGTACCGAAGGTGGCCCAGGAAAACACCCCCCCCCCCCGCTTTTATGTTTAGTAATAATAATGTATATAAAGATATTTATGATAGGACTTTTAACATTTTTTTAGTGCATATCGTTTATATATTATTTTAAAGTTTTAATTATATATATATATATGTGTGTTTGTGTATATATATATATATATATATATATATATATATATATATATGTGTGTGTGTGTATATATATATATATATATATATATATATAGTATGTAATATAATAGAAAGTCATTCTTAAACCAACACCTTTAAAGTATTGACCCTCTGTCTTGATAGCTTCACACGTCTTAGCCTTAGTGTGTGTGTGTTTTTTTTATATATAACTTATTTTGGCCAATCCCTAAGAGATGGTTCAGACAAATTAATAGTACCTCACCCAAATAGAGGAGGTTAATATTATGCAGTGGTTGAGTGTATGGGCCTTATGACGTCATGCCACCACTTGAAGATAGCCCTTACCACTACCCACACCTTAAAATCACAGTCAGACATATAGACAGACATATAGGTAGACATATAGACAGACACATTAGTCAGACATATAGACGGACACAAGGTCAGATATATAGACAGACATATAGGTAGACATATAGACAGACACATTAGTCAGACATATAGACAGACACAAGGTCAGACATATAGACAGACATGTAGGTAGACATATAGACAGACACATAGACAGACATATATACAGTCAAATTAGTCAGACATATAGACAGACACATAGACAGACATATAGACAGACATATAGACAGACACAAGGTCAGACATATAGACAGACATATAGGTAGACATATAGACAGACACAAAGTCAGACATATAGACAGACATATAGACAGACATATAGACAGACACAAGGTCAGACATATAGACAGACATATAGGTAGACATATAGACAGACATATAGTCAGACATATAGACAGACACAAAGACAGACAAATAGATAGACACAAAGTCAGACATATAGACATACATATAGACAGACACAAGGTCAGACATATAGACAGACATATAGGTAGACATATAGACAGACACAAAGTCAGACATATAGACAGACATATAGACAGACACAAGGTCAGACATATAGACAGACATATAGGTAGACATATAGACAGACATATAGTCAGACATATAGACAGACACAAAGACAGACAAATAGACAGACACAAAGTCAGACATATAGACATACATATAGACAGACACAAGGTCAGACATATTGACAGACATATAGGTAGACATGTAGACAGACACAAAGTCAGACATATAGACAGACATATAGACAGACATATAGACAGACATATAGACAGACATATAGACAGACACAAGGTCAGACATATAGACAGACATATAGGTAGACATATAGACAGACATATAGTTCGACATATAGACAGACACAAAGACAGACAAATAGACAGACACAAGGTCAGACACATAGACAGACACAAGGTCAGACATATAGACAGACATATAGACCGCCACATAGACTGACACACCAAAAGTTGCACCTCTGAAGGTTTATTTTTGAGTCCCCGGGGGATGATATTTTCTTTGTTGTGTGCTGACCCATTTATTAATCTGACCTATTTATGATAATGCGCTAGCGTGTAACACTTTTTTCCCCCGATACACACACACACACACACACACAAGGAAAGATTAGACTCTCTGTCTGTATGCGTACACATGATAGCACAGTGACACACCACGGAGACCCTTCTGTTGTACAAAAAAAAAAAGAATTGAACACAAAAAAGAAACTATCCCAGGTTGCAAACTCAGTATAAGTTAAAGAAGGGGAAGGGGGGGAGGGGGAGGGGTGTGTGTTTGAATAAAGGGGAAACAAACCAATGCGTGTGGAAGTTTAAATGGGAAACAGCACCTTTACAATTTACACTTTTTTCCCCTTATTTTTTTAATAGACAGAATGAACTTATTGGGTGATTTCTTGATAGTCTAAGTATCGTATACCTACCTATATTGTTAGTAGTAGTGTATGCCTATACTGTTAGTGTGGAAAAGGTGTTTCAAGTCCCTAGTGATGTTCCACTATGAGCCATACTGCGCCTGTTAAAGTGAACCACTATGATGCAGGGTTGTTGTATAGTAAGTTGTAATTTACTTTGCATGATGGGACTGAGATAATACATAAGTGTTTCTATCTCGTGTGGAGTATATTTCGGATAGGACTTGGCCGTTACACGCTACATTGTGTGAAGTAACGTAAGTTTTCATACTTATAAAATGTTTAAAAATTTTTAAAAAAAATTATCTAAACATAACATAAAGATAAATAAGAGATACACAAAATAAAATATTGCTCCATTATTTACAGAAATATAACTTATCGATCTCAATAAAATATTTCATAATATTTAAGTTTTCTTTTCAAGATGGAGAGATAGAGATATAACGTACGACAACAAACCAATTATGTGTAACCAGTGCCACCGAGAGGGGGGCAGGGGGGCAATGCCCAGGGAACCGGCGAGTTTTAGGGGCCCGGACTGAGCTGGCCAATCAACTTTTTAAAATATTATTATCATCAAGGGGGTGGGGCCCGTGACAGCCCTGCACAGGGGCCCGAAATTTCTTTCGGTGAGCCTGTGTGTATGTGTGTAACCTAATGTCAGGGGCGCTGCTAGAAGAGTGCACCTCGATCACATTACAGGGGCCCATACACTCAGGGGGCCCCTTCAGATCAGGTAGTCTATGCTATAAAATGACTTGGCAATTAGTGGGGGTGTGTGATCAGATGGACCCCAAGTTGGTGAATATTATCAGTGGGGCCCCTAACCGCCGATTGTGTGAATAGTAGAGCCAGTCGTCGATGTAAAGGCGTCACTAAATATTGTAATGGCTGTTGTTAACAAAACATGACATCAGGTTTACCGGCACGAAACAATATTGTATATTATATATACACTGCCAATGGTCAAATATTATCTTAGTCGTTGACCATGAATGTTATAGATTCCTCTGATTTATTTGTAGATATTGTTTCTGTATGTGTTAGTGTGCATATTCATATATTTTCTATTGCTATATTCCAGGGCTTCTTAAACTTTTGTAATTCACGACCCCTGTTATGATTGCGAGTTTCTTGACGACCCCATACAAATATAAAAGAAAAATAAATTAATATTTTACAAGTTAAAAAACATTTTCTGTTAAATTGTATTTTTATCTCTCGCGACCCCAGAATTTTGCTACGCGACCCCAAATGGGGTCGCGACCTATAGTTTAAGAAGCCCTGCTATGTTCAGTACGGGGTGTCCGCGTCATCCGTTTGTTTATGTAAATAAAGTCCATACACCTGGATGGGTTTGTTTTTATGATAAACTACTGGCTTCCTTGTAGATTATAGTGAAGCTAATCTAACTGGAAACATCTACGTATAGAAATCGGAGGTTTTGTACTGTTTAAATTATACTGTTTACATTATACTGTTTACATTATACTGTTTACATTTTACAGCAAACAGTCTCACACAAAAAAAAGTACAACACAGACATAGGGAACATGATGTGTATATTGTTGCCTACAACACAGACATAGGGAACATGATGTGTATATTGTTGCCTACAACACAGACATAGGGAACATGATGTGTATATTGTTGCCTACAACACAGACATAGGGAACATGATGTGTATATTGTTGCCTACAACACAGACATAGGGAACATGATGTGTATATTGTTGCCTACAACACAGACATAGGGAACATGATGTGTATATTGTTGCCTGGCTTTAAAAACTTGTCTATGTCAGAGTCAGAATAGATTATTATTTATTACACTCTTCATATTTTCTGCCAGTCTAGAATTGACTTTTTTTTTCGCCATTTTTTAATATCGCCATTATCCACTACAGTTAACTTCTTGTTTTGATATAAAAATAAATAATTGGTAAATCAATGGAAAGCGTTTTTTTTATCCTAACACATTGGAATAGTTGCGTTATGTTTACCTTTGAACTTTATAATGATACTTAATATACGAACTTAAAAAAATTAAAAAAAAAACTACCTTTGTAAACGAAAAAAAAAAAAATATAACATTAGTAAACATAACAGTACAATAAATCTAACGAAACAATCCAAGACAAAAAATATATAGTTTCAAATATTAACCAAATTTGACTTTCTAATTAAACTAACGATACAATGAAAGCGTGATTATAAATATTTGATTCTGCCCCCGATACATACACAATATTTCAGTAATTTTTTTTTTAAACAAACACCATTTAAAAAAATACGATTTATTTTATCTTAATCTTTGATTTTGTAAAAAAAAAAGTCATAACAGAAAACACAGTCCTGTAGTAATGATTATATTTATGATTAACTATTGCATTTCACTGATTTTTACAAACAACTTTAAATCAAACAAAAAAAAATATATGAATATGAATAAGTGGAACATAAGATATTCCTTTACAACCTAAACAATATGTTGGTGTTTGTTAATATTTTCATGTCCATCCCTCGCCAGTCTCTCTCTCTCTGTTTCTGTTACATACAGACAGCCACAGGTCTTCAAAAAAAAAAAGATGTTTTCCTCTCAGTGCTGAGATTACACGTCTAGGGAGAGAGAGAGATAGTCTTTCAATGACTTCCTGCTGTGAGACGGCGGGGTTCACATCCACCACTCTGAGTTTTCTCTCTTGTCTATTTCCTAATTTAGATTGACCGAATAGACGCAGTCTTCCTAGTCTACAATGTTAAAATAGCTTTTTTTTAAAAAAGTCAAAAAAACGAAAATAGCCCAATGTAATTTTTTTTTATTTCTTTTTATTTTCCATTATAAGAAATTTTTTTTTCTGGTTTGAAGCCTTGAGCTACTTCTTGTGTTTGCTGTTTATATTGTCTTAATGCTGTCGCAATATAGTTTTCCCCTGTATAATGTAACAATTACCAATGTTTATCATGGTATACGTTATTAAAGGGTGAACTGAGCTGTGTAGAGAACTTGACTGTCGGCATGAGAGTCCTGGGTTCGATCCTCGGTGAGAACCAACGAATTTTTTTTTACAGATGAAAATCCCCCAAGTCCATCCAGCTTTAAACTGTACCTGGCATAAGCTGGGACTGGGCTGGGCGTTGTCCTAACCACACAATCCCTTCATATGCGGTGGTTACAGAGACATATTTTATTCTGCACTTCATCTTCGGTGGACGTATGGTCGTGTGGTAAAGCGCTCGACTGTCGACCTGAGGGATCACTGGATTTTCAGAACACACGGTTGAAGTTTCCGATAAATCTCCCGTGGTACCTCCATGGCCATTGCACTGTTGGCTGTGGTGGGGATGAAAGAAGCGTATCCTTACATGGGACTTCACACACACGATGGCCTATTAGGTTAAAAGTATTTACTTTTTTTACATTTTAAATAGTGATTTTTTATCGTGTATATATTAGGTACATTTATAAAAGACGCCTTACAATTGCTATTTTATAAAAAGTTGTCATTGGGAAGGTTAGTTGTTTAATGATTGTATGTCTGATACAGTGAGATGGGGGGGCATTAATTTGCTCAATAAATATATATTTAGTTAATTAAGACCTTTATTAATAAATGCCCTCAACTTTCAATGTAAACACTGGAAGTCTGAAATAACTTTATTACATTGTTACAACAGCTATTTCATTTTTTTTTCGCTCATTATAATACATTAACTTTGATATCATTATAATCTAAACCCTGTTTCTATTTGGATCTTTATCCCTTGAATCTTTCTCTTCCTATATCTTACAGTTATTTTACGGGTTTTCGTTTTGAGCTTCTTTATTCAATCTGCGGTATGTATGCCCTGCGTGTTTTAAGAAGTGTTGATTTTACTTGGACTTTAGCAGTCACACAATAACGGACTAGAGAGCTGCACGGGATTGGGATTCGCGGGACTCCCGCGGGATTGGAAATAAATTTATAGGGAGTTCCATGGGATTGGTTTTGTTTTTGCGGGAGTCCCGTGGGTTTGGGTTTTGTTTTTGCGGGAGTCCCGTGGGTTTGGGTTTTGTTTGAGTGTGATTCTCGCAGACTTCTGATGAATTAATCAAATCGCACGGTTGATCTTGGGATGATGTGTGATGTATGATACACACCTAGTTCAAGGCCTTTCCTTGACATTCTTGGTATTTAGATCAAAACATCATTAGCAATAATATAACTACACATTTTTACGATTCAGGCGATACCATTTGCGACTAGGTTAGACAGGTTAATTCTCATACTACCGAAAGTTGAAAATCGTCATTTTTGTAAAGTTGACACGAAAAAACAATTACCCCCACCCCCAATATTAATTATTTTCAATGTAATAATGAACTTATTGTGACGAGCTAGAGTAGATTTAGAGACAGAGACTATCCCCTTTGACGTTTTAATATAATAGATATCTAAGAGTTAGGAGTAATACCGATAAGGGTGATAAGGTGACAGACGACTTAGGACAAGGTGGGGAAACAATAGAATAGTAGACAGCAAAGGTGTGAAGACCGAGAGGCGACGTCGGACAGGCTAGTAGGGTTAACAATGACGACCAGTTAGAGTTAGAGAAGAGAGATAGTTACAAGTCATAGTGAGGAGATGTTCGTAGTTATGAGGAGTTTTAGAGATCTCTAGTTAGTCAGAGTTGAGGCATAGTGAATTATTGAAGTGTATTCATTTATGGACTTTTGTATTCTGATGTACATTTATGTAAATAAATCGTTGTACTAACAACGCCTCGAGTTTGATTGGTTTTTGAGTTGTGACAAAGGAGCGAGCAAATAAGAGTGAAACAGACAGACATACTTCTAATTCTACAAGTGATTTGAAGGTCATGGTAAACAGCGTTTCAGAAGACATTATTGCTACTTCTTCCATGGATTTCTATAAACAAATTTTTAAACTATTATTTATGAGTTATAGAATATTTTTTTGATGGGAGTGGGTGGGGTTGGGAAAAATTTTCGCGGGAGCGGGTGGGGCTGGGAAAAATTTTCGCGGGAGCGGGTGAGACTGGGGGGAATTTCTTTTGGGAGCGGGTGGGACTGGTTTTGAAAACGCGGGAGTGGGTGGGACTGGGTGTGATTTTGACTCCCGTGCACTTCTCTATAACGGACTTCGTGCAGGACTATATGACTTGATTCACCGAGACTCGAACCTGTAACTTGCAACAAACTATACATTTATTACACCGCACGACCATCCGCCCCCCTCAAACCAGTTTAAAGATTTGAGCTTTTATTTGCCGACCCTCAGGGTGCGTGATAAAGAACTGTAATTACTATACATGACAGATGGGAGTAGTGTTGTTTTCGTCGACGAAAACTAAAACTAAAACCTTCGTTAACAAAAATGTTGAATTTTTGTCAACGAGAACTAAAACTAAAACTAAAATTAGCAGCAAGACTAAAACTAGACGAAAACTAAAATTATTACAGAAAAAACGAAATAAAAACTGAAACTAAAATATGACCTGGGACTAAAACACCACTAGGTGGGAGTCACTGAGAGGTGATATGAGTGGCTGATTGAGGGGTCACCCAGCCCTCTTTATTTCATCTTTATATAGAATCGCTCAATTAATTAAATTATTTTAAACTTTTTTAGTTTGCATTGAAAATCTTTTTTTTTCTCGGAATGACCGCGGAGATGTGACCGTATGCACCATGGAAAGGATTTTCCCAGTAATGATGGAAAACAGATAAATGTAATGTTAATAAACGGAAGGGCAGAATCGTGTTTAATTTGAGATTATAATAGTTAGATACATAGATCTTGTATATCTATGGTTAGATAGGTATTGATCTCAATATTTAGTTATTGTTTAACAGTCATAAGGTAAAATGTACGTAATCGGTATGTTGATCAAATGTGTATAGAAGTTGTTATTCTAATATAAAGTTGCTTGTAATCAGGGATGGTAATACATGGCCAAACATGGCACGTCAGATAATGTTCCTGGCCCAATAAACGTACAAAAAAACATAATGCAGGGGCGTGCTGTTATTATAGGTCGAAGGGGTGGCGCATCAGTTGTGGGTCCTTTTGGGTTAGGAAATGAGTTATATTTTAAAAAAAAAGTTTAATCAATAAAAACAAGATAATAAATACAATTTTTTGTGAAACTTAACAATATTTTATTCATTTATTATATGTTCGACCTTTCACATAACTTAAAGACCAGTTTTGCCTTCTAACGACTGATTCAACACAGCTTAGCTTCAAAAGATTACTTTAACGGGTTTTTTTTTTGGTTTGTTTGTTTGTTCCATTTTAATTGCCAGATTATTAACACACGTATGCATTTATTTCATTTCTTGGTAGTTTTTGTGACTGAACGTTTGATGAACTGGAACTATGGAGGACACAATCGTGTCGGTCATGAAGGCATGGGCGGACACCAGCCCCGACGCTATCGTGTTCACCTTTGTCAACAAGCGAGGCGTCCACCTGGAGTTAACGCCCTTGGACGTCTACCGCAGGGCTGCCCGGTTCGCCGCTCGACTTCGGGGTCGTTATGGATTCGGGCAGGGTGACGTCATCGCCAATGCCATCCCGAACTCGCCCGAGAGGCTCGTCACCGACTTCGGCGTCATCTTGGCTGGTTGCGTCATGGTGAACGCACAGGTGTGTGTAGTCACTGCATGCAATTACCGTAATTCCCCATGTATAAGCCACCCCTTTTTTTCCAAAATTTTCAAGCCCAAAAAGTAGGGGGGGGGAGTGTATGAGTGATTATTATGAATCGTAAATTTTATTTCTTTGCAAATTTTCTTTCTTTATAACTTGTTTTTCTAATAAAATATTTTTTTTTTCAAAAATTGGGGGGTGGCGGGGGGTGGGGTGGCTTATACAAAGGGGGGGGGGTGCTTATACATGGGGAAATACGGTACTATATCATATCTGTTGTTGGCCATGGTTTGCGGTGGGTGAGTGGTTGGGGGGGGGGTATATCTTATGGTATTCAAAGAAGAAAAAAACAGGTGGAAATGTGGTGGTGAGATTGTAAGCAAAGATGTGGTGCATGGTGCTTGTCTTATCAAGTACCTGTATTCGAGTACGTTTTTGGAGTACTTATATGTGTACTCGTACTTCCACCCTGGGTACTTATATGTGTACTCGTACTTTCACCCTGGGTACATGTACTCATACTTGCACTTTAAATGTTGTTTTTTTTTTTACTCATCGTCTTACTTGCAATTTAAATAAAAAAAATGTGTGCTTGTATTTGTACTCTGACTTTTACTTTAGATACTTGGTCGATATTTGGGAATTCTCTGGCTGTAAGGCCCGATAGACATGACACAGGGGTCGGGGACTTTTAACCCCGGGCATGTGAATGCTCGTGTGACATCATATTTGAATCATTTTTTGTATTCTCATTCGTAGAGGTAGTCGGAAATCTTGGATAAACATGAATGCTCACCTATAGTCTACTTAGAAAAAAAATAATTAAAATTATTGTTGGCAATAACCGTAGATATTATCCTCAGTCGGTTAACTAACAAAATACTCATAATGTACTTTCTGTGACCCCCCCCCCCAGGTTCTTCATTCGGACGGGTCAGACTTTTACAACACCGTGAACTACGCACGGTGCAGGGGAGTCATACTGCCCAATCGGACTGACCACTCGGCCTACAAACATTTCCAGCCTCTGATTGGAGACGGCGGGGCGGAGATGACCGAAATCCACGTCCCCCAGGCGCTGACCCTGACCAAGGTGCTGGTGTGCAGCCGCGACGACAGTGATAACGCCACTGACCTCATGCAGAGCCTGTCGCTGGGAGAGGGGGAGGAGGAAGAGGGGTACACGGCCGAAGTCTCGCCCTCTGACCTCGCAGTTTTGTTCACCACTTCGGGGACATCCGGGTTCTGCAAGCTGGTGCCCAGAAGCCACGAGCAGATACTTCTAGCGGGCAGGTCTTTCCAGGGCGGGAAGAGCGGGAAATATTTCTCCGACCGACCGTTCGGTTGGATGGGAGGTTTCCCGTTCGATTACCTGGCGTACTGCTCGCATCGAGTGTTACAGGTAGATAGATTGTCGCTATTTTTATGTTTATTTTTTATTTCATTGAAGCATACCTGTAGTGGTATATGCACTCCGGCTGTTGTAGTATATTTCCACTGTAGTGGTATATGCACTCCGGCTGTTGTAGTATATTCCCACTGTAGTGGTATATGCACTCCGGCTGTTGTAGTATATTTCCACTGTAGTGGTATATGCACTCCGGCTGTTGTAGTATATTTCCACTGTAGTGGTATATGCACTCCGGCTGTTGTAGTATATTTCCACTGTACAACAGCAGTTCTCAAACGGCGGTACGCGTATCCCAAAGGGGTACAGGAAAGATTATGAAGGAGCACAAAATGTCATAATTTTTCGTTTCATTTAGCCAGATATAACCAAGGGTTTTGAACAATGTCGCCAGTTTGCTGCGTGACTCATCGCCCAATCTCATGCCCAAATATCGTGTTAGAAAGGTAAAAACATTCCTCAATGAAAATAAGTACATTTATTCGCAAACTTACGTGTGACGAGTACCCGCTGACCTACTTTCAAACCCTTTAGGGTACAGTGGCGAAAAAGGTTGAGTACCGCTTCTTTTAACGTGCATATTTTTTTTTATTCAGTTGTGAGTTATTTTAACTCTAAGTGAGCATTTCTAAACGCTTTTCATAACAAATGGATTATTAACCGGAAGCTAATATGGAAACTAAATGTTGTAAAAACGGGGTAAATAAAAATAAATTCAGCAACACAATCGCCAACGAAATAATACGATCACTGAAAAGTACGAATGCATCAAAGGTTATTGACCTATTTAGCAATTAATGTTGTTCTCTCTTACAAAAAATATAACCATCTAGACCAGTGTTTTTCAACCTTTCTTATTCAGGGGAACCCTTTGGTGTCGTCAGATTTCTGCCGGAACCTGTCCACCCCCTTTATGTCCGTAATGGCCCTAAATTTTTGCTATTAAATTTTTTTTTTTAAATTCAATCGCGGAACCCCTGGCTGGCCCTTGCGGAACCCTTGGGTTCCGCGGAACCCCGGTTGAAAAACACTGATCTAGACAGACGAACTAACAGACAGTCTATTGTATGGAAACTCTATCTTTGTCATTGTGCTGTCCGATGACTATTTCAATCACAGGACAAATTTTACGACTTGTCGGTGACAAGCGCGGAATTATGGGAGATGATCAGCAGACAAAAATGTACCGGTGCCGCCATCTTGCCCGTAACTCTGCTGGATCTGATTCAGGTCTTCAGACACACAAGACCTGACTACAAGATCCCTTTCATTGTTACTGGCGGCCAGCCTATTAAAAAGGTAATACATGTCCTCTTTATTTGTTGAAACATACATCTAGACAGACATTCGTTGTTTTGTTTTGTAACCAATATGGTGGAATATTTTGTTTCGGATTTTTAGCTCTTTTTTTTTTTAATGTTGCGCGCACGAGCCTTGTGTTTGTGTGTGTGTGTGTGTGTGTGTGTGTGTGCGCGCGCGTGTGTGTGTTTATCTGGAATTTGCAGACTAAGACAAAGATTGTATAAATAAAAAAAAAAGATAAAATGAATACGTTCTGAGGAATAGTGTCAACTTTCCTTTCTAAAACTATCCGATATCTGGGTGGACAGATTAATATGACTGATTCAAGGGTACAAATTGATGGTAGGGGGGGGGGTTGGTGGGGGGAAGATAAAGATACATAAAAAGAGTGGGGGTTTGATGGACATAAAGTTCGACCCAGACTAATTCGTTCGACAACTGGCTTTGTATGTATGGGTGGGTGTAATAAAAATACTACTTGTAAACCTATATATATATATATATATATATATATATATATATATATATACAGTGGATTCCGCTTAATTGGGACACCGCTTAATTGGCACAGCCGCTTATTTGGGACAAATCTTAAAGAAACCAAACCAAGAAGCCAATAGTAAATTTGTATGTTTAATTGGGACAGCCGCTTAATTGGGACAAAAAGCCTCGGTCCCGATGTGTCCCAATTAAGCGGAATCGACTGTATATATATATATATATATATATATATATATATATATATATATATATATATGTGTGTGTGTGTGCGTGTATAGGCCAAATTGGGTCAAAGAATTGTTTTGTGTTGTATGCTGTATAAAGGCTAAATTGGGTTACGGGATTGATTTGCTGCCCAGCTTCATTTCTTAACGAAAATTGCCTTATGAAATATGAAATACATTATCTTGTATGTTTTTAAATCATAAAAAAATTGTAATATATCGTGCCCAGAGTCTGGCCGACGCCATTGGACTACTGACCAATGCTTTGGTGGTGTCATACTCCTCCACGGAATGTGCCATGGTCAGCGCCGGGATGGTCACTTCTGCCGACCAGATGAAGGACAACTGCGGTGGCCAGCCGGGAAAAGATATCTCAGTCAAAATAGTGGACGATAGTGGACGTCAACTGACCTCCAATCAGACGGGTTTTATTTTACTGAAATGTGCGTGTCATTTGTGGTATTTTATATTTTATTTCCATTTTTTACAAACTTTGTCTATACATGTAGACGTTTTCTGACGATCAAAGTAACTAATGAACTCGTCAAAACAGTTCGAGTACTTTTTATCCATTATTTATTTCTTTTATATATTGTACTAGCTGTACCCTGCAAAACCTTCGCATAGAGTTATGTCCCCTTAGGCTTGATCGGTAGGCTGGGTTATTTTTAGGTTTCGGGCAGATCCGATTTTTTCATGATTGTATTTAAAACTGGAATACTGTTGTATTAATTCTTTACTTTCGATTTAACGCATAACCCAAATCGCTATTATATTCTTAGATACTTTTACAGCAGTGACGAATTTGTCGATAGACTGCACTTGAACACTTTCTCAGTTGAAACAAATGAGATATTTTGAAATAAAAAAAAAAGCCACGGTCCCAATAGCTGCGTAGCCCATTTTTAAAACATCTGAAAATAGCTTTTTGAGTGTGCTGTATCAGTGTTATGTTTATTTAGTAAATAGAGCGTTTAAACCATGGCTTAAAATGGAATCGATACCTGCTGGCATCAATGTCATTTATATCGTATGTATTGAACTATTATCTACGACCCATGGCCGTATCTAAATAATGGATTGAACTATTACCTATGATTCAACTCATTCAATATGTTATGGGCTTAGCACATATCGGAACCAAATGCCTTCAATTGTGCCCTGCACCATTTCACATCGAATTTGATTCTCCATTTCGAAGCTCATGCACTCAGGAGCGTAGCTAGATTCGATGGCGAGTGGAAAGTACTTAAGATATACAGATCCTTTCCCGTAACCAAATGGTTTGAAAGTGTCGTCCCGTGTCGGTAGCAAAGTAAGTGTCGTCCCGTGTCGGTAGCAAAGTAAGTGATGTCCCGTGTCGGTAGCAAAGTAAGTGATGTCCCGTGTCGGTAGCAAAGTAAGTGTCGTCCCGTGTCGGTAGCAAAGTAAGTGTCGTCCCGTGTCGGTAGCAAAGTAAGTGTCGTCCCGTGTCGGTAGCAAAGTAAGTGTCGTCCCGTGTCGGTAGCAAAGTTAGTGTCGTCCCGTGTCGGTAGCAAAGTAAGTGTCGACCTTGGAGGACCGCCATCTGCGCCCACTTCTTTATCACGCCACTGCATGGCACCAGTCTAAAATTTCAGAAATATTTTGGGACTCCTCGTTACCATTCGCCCCCAACTTAAGCCCTAACCCCAAGTCTGAAAAAAATATTTCAAAGACGATTAAAGCCCATGAAAAATATATATTCTGCGCATTCACTTGTGATCTGATGCAAATCTATCCATTTTATCTTTTCGAAAATCTCAGCAGACTGGTATTTGATAGAAAGAAAGTCTGTAGGGTACATTTAAAATAAATAAAAGAAAAAAAAAAGAAAAGAACATTTCTAAACGAGACGTAGACTAATTGAACTACTCCATGGCTTCCCCTCTCAAAATAAAAGCCCCCGTTGTCCTGGTTAAAAGATAGAGTTTTGTTGTTAATTTAAAAAGAAATACTTGACGGTATAAAAGGCAGACTTATTGAGTGCTGCTATTTAATACAATAGAGTTGTTTGTGAATTTGTCATTTCTGTGGCTTCCTCAAAAAAAATACTGACGCACAACAACGAAAATAAATCTGTGTAGAACAGCGGAATCAACATTGATAATATAATTTGTATCAACCTTGAGATGGTGCTTCATTGAACCGTACTGAACAACTTAATATATATATATATATATATATATATATATATATATAGCCTACACCACACGGAAAGCGCATGACTTATTGAAAAGTCCGCTACCAAATAGTAAAATAAACTCCGTCATTTGTGTTATTTTACTTTTTTGACAGTGTAGCGACTAAATATTGATACACAATAGGATAATACACAAATATGGCCGTTTTCGGAAACACTAATTTAAATTCATGATGCGTAATCTGTATAATTTATATTCTGGGGTTTCTGAACGTTTTGACACTATTAAATTATTTAGTACTTTATTTTTTATTTAATTAGTGAATTATTAGACTTATAACTTTGTGATGACTTTTTTTCTTACCACTCTTCATCGCTTGAACACATATTTTTAATGTACTTTAGTGAACATTTTCAAAATGTCTTTTCATTTTTTTTCTTTTTAACAATGTTAAACCGAATTCGAGTTTTGTTTAAAAATGAAAAAATACTTTCAGCACCGTACATGCTGACCAACTACTACCCACCCGCGCCCGCTTCATCCATCTTCACGCCTGACGGCTACTTCAAGACAGGTGACCGGGGCATGCTGGACGATGGTGGTAACCTGTACTGTTTCGGCAGGTCTGGCGACGTCATTTCTCAGGGGGCGTTCCTCGTCTACACGAGCTGGCCCGAGGAGGTGCTCGCCAAGTGCCCGGACGTGGCCGACGTCACTGTGCTGGTCATACCGAACCAAGTCAAGACCGACGACCTCTACGCATGCGTGGTGCCGCGACCCGGAAGCGATGTCACCAAAGAGGCTCTGTTGGACTTTTACAACGCCTCCTTCATGTCGTCAACCGGGTCAGAGGGGTTCCAGCCCGAGCTGGTGGACATATTTATGTTTGAACGTTTCCCGGAGACTTTCACGGGGAAGGTCAGCAAACCGAAGCTGAAGGATCTGGTCATGAAGCAACTTAAGTTAAGCTAAAGGGATGTATTGAATGAGGGTTGATGTTGGCTGGATGCAGAATGTCACGGGCTTGTAGTCGTGTTGTTGTTCACGAACACAATGTACATCACCGCTAGCGTTATGTCTCTATTGTAGTGGTTGGTATACATATACATTACTGTTAGCAAAAACTATGTTCCATACCTGTAACTCCACATGGTTTATTAGAGGAACTTGTCGACCATTTACTGGAAACTATTTTTAAAGTTACGGGTCACTTGTTAATACGAATTTTTAGGTGGCTTTATTTTATACAATTTTTTTTTCTTGTAGAAGGGTCCCACAGTTTAAATAGTTTAGGAATCGAGGCGTGAATGGCCTATAAAACAAAAGAAAACTGTCTTCACCGTCTGGGTGTAAAGAAACACATAGCTGTGTTTTTTTGTTTGTTTGTTCTGTATTATAGCCTGCCTGTGAAAGGAACAAAATGTGTAGTATAATATAAAACATGTCCTCGTGCATCTATCTGAGTGAACCAATACAAGCTGTTTCACCCAACAGTGTTAAAAGTAGGTCGATGTAGAGTGAAGATACACACACATACACACACACACACTGACATCTACTACTATATCTATATCAATACCTAAACACGGTCTCGTTTTGAGCCTTACTGCTGATGAAACACACCTCTTGTGCTTAAAGGTGGGCTACTCTTATAATTGTAGGCCACAGGTGGTTCTTCCTGCCTTGGACAGACGGTTCGGGCCTAGTGCTGGCTGTAAGGGGTTTGTTTTTATATGAATTAACAGTGCTCGCAATTAAATGAGCTGTCAGTGTTATGCAGTTATGCTCGCCATATGTCTGAAGCACTTAGATTACAGAATGTATTATGCATATTCTAATAAAATGTGCACTTTTGTTAATGTTATATCGTTTGCTTTTTTAAATATTTTTTTTATTGTGATGTCCATAAAGGAAAATCTAAATGTTGATTGTTATTTTAACTAAATACCACTATTTTATCCAGGAATGTACAATTTGATTTATTGATTCCTCATCTCTAGTCTCTGCATTACTTCTAACATTTTAATCTATAGTACTGTGCTTTTATGTTTTTATCATTGTGCTAACATTTTATCTATTGATCTCCTGATATTTTATCTATGGGTAAATTTTTTTTTTATATTGTACATCTAAGTTTTTTTTTTTATACATATTTTTTTTTTCTAATCAGAATAAAACATTTAACTATCTTGTCATTTTCAGCAATACCATATATTATATTCAAAAACCTGCACTAGTTAGTTGATAAATAATTAACATAAATATTGTATAACAATTATCTAAATTTGTATGACAACAAACAAATAAATATTTAAACAGACTGTGGCCTTCAAACACAGAAATCATATTTTTTTGTTTATTTATATTAACAAGATCTATGGATTATACATTATTATTTAGATCATATCATCATTTTATGTGTGTGATATTCTTAGGTTTTATTCTTATATTCCTTGTAAATATAATAGTATATGTACTTTATTGAAAAACTAAAAAAATGGTTATTTGGTAATGATTGGAGTCTGTGTTTTTATTGTTTTATTTTGCACATTTTTTATAAAGGAAAAGAATAAATGATAGACTCAATAAATGATAGACTCAATAGCTGATAGACTCGATAGATGATAGACTCAATAGATGATAGACTCAATAGATGATAGACTCAGTAGCTGATAGACTCAGTAGCTGATAGGCTCAATAGATGACAGACTCAATATATGATAGACACAATATATGATAGACACAATAAATAATTGTCTTAATAGATGATAGACTCAATAGATGATAGACTGAATAGATAATAGACTCAATAGATGTTGGACTCAATAAATAATAACCTTAATAGATGATAGACTCAGAAACTATAATGGGTTTGAACTTTTTTTTCCATCATTTGGTTTCAAAGTTTGAGTTTTTTTTTAAACCTATTTTTGTATAAAGAAATAAATAGGCCAAAGTATGTTATATAACAAATTACTAAAAAATTTAATGTATCGAAACTTCAGTCAAACTCGTTGAATGTATGTGGCGGTTGGGGGCCACTTTTATTGTTTTTGGTGGCCCTACGCAATGCAACATTAAAGGGGGGGGGCTAGACAGATAAAATTTCGGGCCATGGGCAGAATAATTTGCAGGTACATTAATTTCTGGGGCCTATGTAAATTCAACGTGTGGGGGGGGGGTGGGGGGCTCTGTTGGAAGATTAAGTTGTGAGCCCTAAGAAAAAAATCTTGGGCTTGTCGGAGCTAGTTGTGTGTGTGTGTTGGGGGGGGGGGCTAAAAATGCTTAGGTGCAGCGGGCCTAAATGTTAGCAATGTCTGACAGGAAGTGAAATTTACCACGCACACCATTTCTGAATAAAACTTGCTACATTAGTTCTCTTTGAAAGTAAAAACTTTAAATTCAAATTGTTTATTGAATTACGAAAGAAGAATTAAACGTAATGACAAGGAACTTCTTTAGCAGTCGGAAAATCTAGGTAGTTGCCTGCCTAATTTACCTATCTGGTACCCTAGATAGTTTCCTTATTTACCTATCTGGTACCCTAGGTAGATTTCTAATTTACCTATCTGGTACCCTAGGTAGATTCCTAATTCACCTATCTGGCACCCTAGGTAGTTTCCTAATTCACCTATCTCGTGCCCTTGGTAGTTTAAGTTGTTTTAGTTCAGTTTTATTTCTTAGAACAACTGTCTACATTTAGACAATTTTAAAATAATACTTACACACAAATATTTCCGAAAAAATCAATTTATATTTTGTGGTAATAAATGCAAATACTAAAATAATACATTTCTATTGTGTACAGAATAAAGTTAGTGACGAACTGCGAGATTTTTTTTAGGAGCAAAGGGACATAATTTCAATATGATTGCGAACTCTTAATCTGGGTTGTCCCTATCGGAAATTATTGACTTCAGTTTTCCTATTAATAGTTTTGCTATTTACCTAGTTTTATTTATTTAAAACCAGCTTGTTTTCAGATTGTTTCTTTACCCCCCCACCCCGCCCAACCTATTTGAAAACAAAAACAAGTCTATCCGTATGAATAAAGACACATGTTTTTTTTTTTTATAAATCTGTTATATTAGTTTATTATTACATTAATCCCTGTGGTTCGTAATAAACCAACATAATAATAATAATAATAATAATAATAATAATAATAATAATGCAGTAGCTGTCAAATTCAAGCAAACAAGAAAACATTCGATGGTAAAAGATACTTTATAGTGGTGACTCATCGGGCCCTTAGTTATTAGATTCTAAAACATTCTGCGAGATTTTTCATTGCTAACTTCTTTCAAGAAAACATTGCATCTTTTATATTACCCACAATGCCTGGTATGTTAAATGTGAAAAAAGGCCTAATATAGTTCACATGTAATGCGTATAATCGATTTGTTCGCAAATTACTCCGTTTCTTTTTCTTTGCTAGTTTTAGGCCCTGCATAAGATAAATAAATGCACTTAAGTAAATTAAAAAAAAATAGATTGATTGTTAGATTAATAGATTGTTAGATTAATAGATTGTTAGATAAATAGATTGTTAGACGGACGTAGCTAACCTAGTCAACAATACCTCCTCGCCTTTTCGTCGAATAGAGGTAAAACATATAATGTCTAACAGTAGGCCTATACGATTTTTTTTTAATAATTGTGAATTAAAATATTAAAATTATAATTAGAAAGGAATGAGGTTAAAATATTAACAAACTATTGCGCACTTTCGATCGCAGATTTAAACTGTTTATGTTTCCGGCTGGCACCGTTCGTGAAACACAATATATTTATTATGTCTAGTTTCCAGCTTTCATAATCAATTGAGATACTTTATTTGTGAGTTTTTTATATTTTGAATTAATATTGCGTTGGTATTAAAATTGATTTAATTATCAGAGTTTTCAATTTCTAATTATCCCACTTAACTTTCTTTTTAAATCACCATATAATATTATACATGTTTTGCCAAATGCATGATGCACCACTAAGAGATTGGCTGAAATGTCACGTGATGTCTAGACTGTGTTGTTCTGTCTTAAGTTGACCGAAAATGTACCATTAATACAGTGACCCCAGCCCAAATAATTATGTGGAGAGTGGTCTACTTCGCTACCATCAGTACTTTCTGCTACGACGTTGATTTTGTTAAGTGGAATTTCATCCAATAACTACATGCTTGCTAAAATCAAGGATAAGCGTTTTAGGATTCCAAAGCTCTGATTTTATAAGTATTGTATTTTGTTTGTAAAAATGGTCTTAATAATTTTAATAATATTTAAAAAAAATAACTTCTATAGTTATAAAATGAGTTTAGTTGGAACTACACGTGTCTCAATAAAAAAAATATTACTAGGACTACATATTGTGTTTTTTTTATTTTACAATATGAAAAGGCGAGTTAATCTTTGTGCAACAGGTCGTTAACTGGTCTGTGGGCATTGGATGGTTTATACTCAATTTCTGAGGTTCATCATAGAGCACCTGAAGCCATAACAAAATAACACTTTAGTTGATACTAGCGAAAATAAAACAAAAAAATATATAATAAACGACTCCCAACCCACCCTACCTCCCCCCCACCTTACCTCCCCCACCGCACCTTATCCTCCCCCCCCTACCCACCTTACCCCTCACTACACAGATCAACTAGGATTTTTTTTATTACCGTGAAGTTTGCCAAAGTTATTTTTTGATTAGGTTGTGACCATAAACCAACTCACACACTTGAACTAAAAAAATAAAAATAACATAACAAAAAGTAATTACAAAAATTATTCTATAAAATTATTGGCTAAAGTTTTTTTTTTTTTTTGATTTACGTGATTTACTTTTTTTTTTTTCTTTACTTTTGTTTAATTGGTTATTGAGAATAAGACGTTGACAAATTATTTTATGCAGCAAAGCGTAAAAAACCAGCGGAAAAAAAAACATCGCATAAATAACATTATATATTTATGTAAATAAGATATTAATTAAACTGAACAGACGAACAAAAAAAACTAGAAACCAATTACGATATCGACATAATAATGGTTTTAAAAAAAAAGGAAGTAATATTATCATATGGTTCCTTTGTCATTACACTCAAAAAGGACAAAACTCTGTGTTTGGGACCAAATCTCGTCGAACTTCCTTTGTGTACAACTCTGTAATGTCGTATCAACTTAACATTTAATGCCAATCGAAAACAAACAATACACACACACACACACATAAACAACACACACACACACACCCAACGTTAATTCATTGTACTTTCAACTCGGCGATCGTCAGTAGGTCATTGTTGTGTCCTGATATGGACGTTACATCCATCACCTTTACTCAAAAAATGACGTAACGAAATAGTTCATTTTTCGTGTGTCAGTCAGTCAGTCAGTCATCATTGCACTAATGAAACAAGGGCCGGCGTTATATTCCTTCGGGGACATATGCAGGCACATTAATAGCCCCCCCCACACCCCCACCCACACCCCCACCCCGCCCATCCCTAATCAAAAGATCGCAACATTTTATTTCCTTTTTTTAAAACCACGATGTTTGGATTTTTATAACGAATTCGCTGTTAAAGAATATTTTATACGGTGCGTGCATGCGTGCGTGTGTGTGATAAGGAAAGGGGGGGCGGGGGCATGTGACGCCGGGCATTTATAGAATGATGTATGTTGCCGGACATTTATAGAATGATGTATGTTGCCGGACATTTATAGAATGATGTATGTTGCCGGACATTTATAGAATGATGTATGTTGCCGGACATTTATAGAATGATGTATGTTGCCGGACATTTATAGAATGATGTATGTTGCCGGACATTTATAGAATGATGTATGCTGCCGGACATTTATAGAATGATGTATGTTGCCGGGCATTTATAGAATGATGTATGTTGCCGGGCATTTATAGAATGATGTATGTTGCCGGGCATTTATAGAATGATGTATGTAGCCGGACATTTATAGAATGATGTATGTTGCCGGACATTTATAGAATGATGTATGTTGCCGGACATTTATAGAATGATGTATGTTGCCGGACATTTATAGAATGATGTATGTTGCCGGGCATTTATAGAATGATGTATGTTGCCGGGCATTTATAGAATGATGTATGTTGCCGGACATTTATAGAATGATGTATGTTGCCGGGCATTTATAGAATGATGTATGTTGCCGGGCATTTATAGAATGATGTATGTTGCCGGACATTTATAGAATGATGTATGTTGCCGGACATTTATAGAATGATGTATGTTGCCGGACATTTATAGAATGATGTATGTTGCCGGACATTTATAGAATGATGTATGTTGCCGGACATTTATAGAATGATGTATGTTGCCGGACATTTATAGAATGATGTATGTTGCCGGACATTTATAGAATGATGTATGTTGCCGGACATTTATAGAATGATGTATGTTGCCGGACATTTATAGAATGATGTATGTTGCCGGACATTTATAGAATGATGTATGTTGCCGGACATTTATAGAATGATGTATGTTGCCGGACATTTATAGAATGATGTATGTTGCCGGACATTTGTAGAATGATGTATGTTGTTGGACATTTATAGAATGATGTATGTTGCCGGACATTTATAGAATGATGTATGTTGCCGGACATTTATAGAATGATGTATGTTGCCGGACATTTATAGAATGATGTATGTTGCCGGACATTTATAGAATGATGTATGTTGCCGGACATTTATAGAATGATGTATGCGTCGGTGTGGACGGTTAGGTCAGTCACTGAAGAAGTGTGTGATAGCCCTGCCCAGGGGCCCGAAATTTCTGTCGGTGGGCCTGTGTGCGGGCACGCCACATAGACATACTAAAATGTCATATCTTAATGTAAATTGTATGTGTCAACGTGTGCTATATTCAGCAGACACATGGTCGTGCGATATAAAGCGCTCGTCCGTCGACGCGAGGGTCACTGGGTTCGATTTCCGGTGAGGACCAAAATTTGTACAGGTCGTTGTAAAAGCCCAAGCTATATCTCCCGTGGTGCCTCTATGGCCATTGCACTATCGGTTATGGTGGGGGATGAGAGAAGGGCACCATAAAAAAAACTGTCCGTCTTATTGGTGGTTTACAGGATCTTAAAGATCTCATCTCAACTTTGCAGGGACTTCACGCACTCCTACAGAATGGATCGGACCGAGAAACCCGGCCTTACCCTGGTGGATGCGATCAACGCCTGGGCGCTGAACTTCCCGGTCGACGAGGCCTTCAGGTTTGTGGGCGTCAACGAGCCGTACGCCTCGCTCACCCCCTCGTACATCCGGGACCAGGCCAGAAAGTTCGCCGCCAGGCTGAGGCAGTACGGCTTCACGGACGGTGACGTCATAGGCAACAGCATCCCGAACTCGCCCGAGAGACTCGTCACTGACCTGGGGATCATTTTGGCAGGCTGTGTGACCCTGGACTGTGAGGTGACTATTGGTACTGGTGGGGTAGGGGGAGGGGGAAGGGTGGGTAGGTGGAATACACGCAATAAAGTCCGAGCCGAGTGCAGGGCCGTATGTTATGGATAGACAGATTATGGCTCTCTCCCAGCGCTCATTTCAAACAATTCTGATGCGAAGGGTACTATTGCCAATGACTCACTCCCACATATCTCTAAAGAGTGTATATATAAATTTAACGTTATGCGCTCTGTACCTGATGTCTAACATATTTACATCATTATTACATTCTCTATATCTTTCTTTTTTCTTTTACAGGGGATCAATTTTTCTCTTCTATACCGGGGACCCAAACTGAACTAAAATAAGATCCTATCTGTACAGGATCCCACACCACATAAGATCAGCTCTGTGTGTGTCTGTGTGCTAATTAAGAAACACGGGTTGATCTGTTCTGTTCTTTAAAGTCATTTCTTATTCAAATTAGTTCTAATTCCTATTCGGTCTCCTCCGCCCTTTTCTAAATTGCCTATAAAAATAATGGCGATTTGGGTTCTGCGTTAAATCGAAAGTAAAGAATTAATACAACAGTATTCCAGTTTAAATTAGAATCATGAAAAAATCGGATCTGCCGAAACAAAAACAAAAATCTAGTCTACTGATCAAGCCTAAGGGGATATAACTCTATGTAAAGGTTTTGCAGAGTACAGCTAGTATAAAATACTGGTGTATTAATTCCATTCCTTGAAACATCTAGTCCCCTTATCAAATTAGATGTTTAGATAGGATTGCGGGACAAAATTTGAATTTTGAGATTAATATGATTATTAGATGGGCTTCCGTTTCTTCATATTCCACATTCATCTCCAGGTCACTGAAGGTTTTTCGGAATACTTCTGGACGATTGCCCGTCAAGCCGAATGCAAGGGTGTCATCCTGACCACGCGGCAGGACAGCCAGGCGTTTCAGCTGTTCAAGCCCCACATGTCGGACCCGGCGCAGACATCGGGCGACGCCCCGGTGAGCGTAGACCACGCGCCTAGTCTGTACAAGTTGGTCTTCTGCCATCGGGACAGTGAGGGGGACAGCTCGCTTCTGGACAGCCTGGAGGAGGATGAGGAGGAGGGGTTCTTCTCCACCCCTAGCCCCGATGACCTGGCCGCCCTGTTCCTCACGACGGGGTCCAGGGGATCCTGCTACCTTATCCCCAGGTCCCACTCGGAGCTGATGCTCCTCGGTAAAATGTACGACAAGGTGAAGGCCGGCAGTTTCTTCCTTGACGCGCCGCTGGGCTGGATCATCGGCTTCCCGTTTGAGTTTCTGTACCCGGTTTATACAAGAGTTTTATTGGTAAGAAAGTGCACAGTTTAGTTCAAATTGTTCCATTTCTGTACCCGGTTTATACAAGAGTTTTATTGGTAAGAAAGTGCGCAGTTTAGTTCAAATTGTTCCATTTCTGTACCCGGTTTATACAAGAGTTTTATTGGTAAGAAAGTGCACAGTTTAGTTCAAATTGTTCTATTTCTGTGCCCGGTCTATACAAGAGTTTTATTGGTAAGAAAGTGCACAGTTTAGTTCAAATTGTTCCATTTCTGTACCCGGTTTATACAAGAGTTTTATTGGTAAGAAAGTGCACAGTTTAGTTCAAATTGTTCTATTTCTGTGCCCGGTCTATACAAGAGTTTTATTGGTAAGAAAGTGCACAGTTTAGTTCAAATTGTTCCATTTCTGTCTCCGATTTATAGACGTTTTGTATGTAAGAAAGTGCTGAGTTTAGTTCAAATATTTCAATTGGTGTGTCGAACACAATATATATTTTTTTTTTGTTAAAAAGTACACATATTAATGTTAACATTTGAAAGTCAATGGCCTAAGGAAGAAGTAAACATACTGACGTCATCCATTCAGTTTTTTTTTTTATTTTTCAAATGTAGTTATTACTAAAAACAACACTTAAAAGCATAATTACATTTTTTCTAGAGATATTGATCTCTAAACACCTTCATTCTGGGATGGAAACTAATAAAAGGTGGTTGAATATTCCGTCATATATAAAAAAAATGTTTTGAATGTTTAGATGACAGGGGAAAACATTTCTAATTTCAACATTATAAAATGAATTACATGGAGCTTTTATTCAAATAATAACTCATTAAATCATACAAATATTCATATTTAGATAATTTATTTATTTGTTGCTAATGTAAAAAAAATGTAATAAAGACATATTTATGTGAGCATATTGAAATCATTCACGCTATTTATAATTGTAAAGGTAATTCTTACAATATTTTCATGATACCATGAGTTTTTTTTTTTAATTTATATACGTTTAGTTTTTAAATAATTAAATGTTTTATTCTTTTGCACACTTTAATGTAATGTAATTTATTTGGCAAAGTTTATTTACCGCTAAAATTAAAACTTCCCATTATCATTAACCTCTGAGAAGTCCCAGCTAGGTTTCAAATAACTGAAGCTTACCTATGGGGCCATATTTAGGTCAATGTGGATATAGTCATTACCTATACATGGGGGGGGGGGGGGAGAGAGGTTTAGGCAAAAAGTACCTGTTACTCAGCGGCGTAGAGTGGGTATCGGCCACCCAGGGCGGAAGACGATTTGCCGCCCTCTCATTTAGGTATTTCAATTTAATCTATACATTTTTGCCGCCCCCCCCCCCTAAAAAGTAATAAAAAGTGCCGCCCGGTGCGGACCGCACCCTAAGCCCCCCCCCCTTAGGTACGCACTTATCGCTTTAATGACAAATATATATATATATATATATATATATATATATATATATATATATATATATATATTATTTTTCTCAGGATTACTATGAATTGAACACGAAAGTCTCATACCGTGACCTGTGGAGTGTCATCAGCAGGGAGAAGTGTCACGTGGCGTTCCTGATCCCACAGGCGGTGTCGGAGCTGATACACATTATGAGGGACAACAAGCCCCGTTTCAAAGTTCAGATGGTGATCACGGGTGGCCAACCCATCTTACAGGTGCGCCGCTGATTTAACAACGTACAGCGACGGCTGGTTTGATCGACGCCATACATGGCTTTCGAACATTTTTTAGGGGGGTGGGGCCTCAACCGTTAATGGTGGGCCCATTTCTTTCGAAATGTATATTTTCATTTAGCTGCAAAAATTGGGTGAAATGATTCAGAGGGGAGCCCCCATAGGCTATTGTTTGTTAGGGGCCTGAAATATATTTTATTGTAGTTAGGCCTACTATAAGAAATAAAGCAATGAAAAGCGCAAAGAGTAGAAAAGCAATGTTGCTGTTTTGATTGTAGGTCTGTAGTGTGTGGACGTGAAGGTTACCACAAATGGTTAAAAAAAATACTATGGCCATTTTTTAAAAAGATTTCTTCTATAAAAATTCCTACAAGATCTGCATTTATTTTTTACTTAACCTTTAGCTAAGTTTGAGAAGAAAAAAAATGTCGCTATATGCAGCACGGATGTACACAAAAAAAAATATCGCTATATGCAGCACGGATGTACACAAAAAAAAATATCGCTATATGCAGCACGGATGTACACAAAAAAAATGTCGCTATATGCAGCACGGATGTACACAAAATAAAATATCGCTATGTGCAGCACGGATGTACACAAAAAATGTAGCTATATGCAGCACGGATGTACACAAAAAAATGTCGCTATATGCAGCACGGATGTACACAAAAAAAATATCGCTATATGCAGCACGGATGTACACAAAAAAATGTCGCTATATGCAGCACGGATGTACACAAAAAATGTCGCTATATGCAGCACGGATGCACACAAAAAAAATGGTTTAAGCTTTACGCCAAACTCTTTTACTAACACTTTCTATTTTTAGAAATACACTTAAGTGTGACATGAAAATCATAGGTCACATGTCAAACTTTCAATTTTTAGAAATACACTAAAGTGTGACCTATGATTTTTTCAGACGGTGACTGGTGCCGTTGGTCTGTTCACTGACATCATCAAGGTCATTTACATCAGCACGGAGGCGGGTCTGATCAGTTCCGGGAACGTGGTCCAGTCGAACAAGGGCGAGATGAAGCAGTACTACAGCGGGACGCCCATCAAGTCTGTCCAGATACAGATACTAAATGAAGAGGGCGAGGCCGCCCCGCCCTTTGTTGTGGGGGATATCTATGTGAAATGTAAGAGACTTGTTGGTGATATCTATGTGAAATGTAAGAGACTTGTGATATCTATGTGAAATGTAAGAGACTTGTTGGTGATATCTATGTGAAATGTAAGAGACGTGTTGGTGATATCTATGTGAAATGTAAGAGACTTGTTGGTGATATCTATGTGAAATGTAAGAGACTTGTTGGTGATATCTATGTGAAATGTAAGAGACGTGTTGGTGATATCTATGTGAAATGTAAGAGACTTGTTGGTGATATCTATGTGAAATGTAAGAGACTTGTTGGTGATATCTATGTGAAATGTAAGAGACTTGTTGGTGATATCTATGTGAAATGTAAGAGACGTGTTGGTGATATATATGTGAAATGTAAGTGACTTGTTGGTGATATCTATGTGAAATGTAAGAGACGTGTTGGTGATATCTATTTGAAATGTTATAGATTTTTTTGGTGATTATCTATGTGAAATATAAGAGATTTTTGGTGATTATCTATGTGAAATGTAAGAGACGTGTTGGTGATATCTATGTGAAATGTAAGAGACGTGTTGGTGATATATATGTGAAATTAAGAGACTTTTTGGTGATATCTATGTGAAATGTAAGAGACTTGTTGGTGATATCTATGTGAAATGTAAGAAACTTATGGGTGATATCTATGTGAAATGTAAGAAACTTATGGGTGATTTCTATGTGATGGGCTTGTTCTAATATCAGTATAAAATATAAGATAATGTTTTGGTGACATAGATATGTGTCTGTATATAAAAACAGAACCATAAGACCGATAGAATAATAGATTTCATAATGCTTTATATAATATCAAGATAATTTAATGAACATATAGAAATCTGACATGTATAAACCACTGCTACAGAAGACCTACAATGGGGGTCACTGCATTTTAGAGTGCCCTTCGTTACCATATTCCTGTAAATAAAAATGACTTAACCAATGGTGGGAGTTGGGGAAGATTGTCAATGGACCAAGTATATAGCTAATGGGAACCCCAAACATACAATCTTACATACGTACGAATAGCAGCTTATTTGATGGACATACGGGGTAGCAGACTGGTAGACACATTTCAAACAGAATGATTGACTAGAGTGACTGAATGATGCCCCGCACATTAAGGATGGCCTCCCTGTGGGGGGATCCTTTTTTTGTAACCTAACTGTAACAAAACTAAACAAAACTAAACTCGCATATCATACTAGCCCAGGGCTCCGCAAACTAAATGCCCGCGTAAGGCCACACCACTGCCTTTCGTGTCACATCGTGCTGCCTCTCTACTTTCAGCACCCACCGTCACCAAGGGCTACTACCACCAGTCGACGCCCTCCAACATGTTCACCGCCGACAGTTTCTTCAGGACGAGCGACCGGGGCTACCTGGACGACCACGGCAGCCTGTACTGCTACGGCAGGGGCGGCGACACGCTCAGGGTGGGCTTCGAGGTCTTCTACGCCAGCCACATCCGGGAGATCCTGTACCAGTGCCCGGACGTGCAGAGGAACTACGTCGTCACCGTCAAGGACAAGAGCGGGAAAGAAAAGTTCTACGCGTGCATCGTGCCCATCACCGGGGCGCGGCTCAGCAAAGAATACATCGAGAAACACTGCTACCAGTACTTCACCAAGCCCCACTCCATGCTGGACGTCTCTCAGTATAAAAACGGGGCAATCCAAGATTTTCTCGAGTTTCTCTTTTTTGAGAAGCTTCCAGAATCGCAGAACGGGAAAGTTCAGCCTATCGTCCTGAAGGAGATGGTGCGCATCAGGATGGGGTTTGATAACAATTGAACCAATCGCACTGGTGTGATGTGTCACCAGTGTTGATCTTAATTAATAAACAGGAAGTTGTAAGAGATGTGGCGAAATGAATTTCCCAATAAAAGAGAATTCTGATATGTTATTGTGTGTGAGAGTTGTGTATTTATTTCCCTCGCATTTTGTTTTATAAATTGAGTTCTCCTTGGATACAATAATTCATTTATGGTAGGTACATTAAAACGTGAACAATTTTATAGCAGAAATATTTTCCTTTCGCTATCCTTCGTTATAATTAATACAATATTTAACTGCTAAAGATGTGACATTTTATTCATTATTAATACGAAGTATACAAGTACATGTATGGCGAAAATTTTAAGGAAATACCATGAAAGATTATTTTTGTTTAACACATATTTAATCACGAAAGGATATAAATACATTTAAAGAAATGATTTTTTTTAGAAAGCTGTGTTACGTAAGTTTGTTACGTGATATTTTGAAGCAGTTCTCATTGTTTAGCCCATTTGCTACTCCAATAATTTCAAATTAAATTCATAATCTTTTAAGAAATAAACTTCGTAATATATGAAATGTTAAATTCATTATTACTTCTCTTACTTAATTCTAATAAATTGTATCATCAAAATCATGTGGAAAAATAGAAGAATTTTTGACTATAGGTCATTATGACCTTTAAAATCTTCAAATATAAACATGGCGGCTTTGAACACACTTCAATTCATAATTCAGAACATCAGAATCTTTTTAGGCTACGTAAGTTTTGAAATAAAATAAGCGCGAATAGGTTAATTTTTGCGTATAGCCCTCGAACATTATAAGTTTGACTTTACTTAGACAGAACAATGACAGATCACGTATACCATGTGCACAAACATACACGCACAAACACACACACACATATACATACACACTTACACACGCATGCACACACAATAGGGGATTTGGGGGAGGGTAGGTGTGATGTATATGATATGGCTCTAAAACTGTATCTATCATTCTATTTGTCTATCTATCTGTCTATCTATCTGTCAATCAATCTATTGTCTATCTATCTATCTGTCTATCTATATATCTGTCTATCTATCTATCTGTTTATCAATCTATCTGTCTATCGATCTTTATGTCTATCTATATATCTGCCTATCTATCTATCTCTTTATCAATATATCTGTCTATCAATCTATCTGTCTATCGATCTGTCTTTTGTATGTAAATAAATCAATATGTTTGCCAATTCAACATACCAGCATGAGTTCACCAACTCATCGAATACATTATTAGGACCCGGGAGGGGGGGGGGGGAAGGGGGGTTAGAGAGATTGATACAAATAATCTCCAGCATGGACATTTTGACCAGCAGGACATAAACCAATCTTAGATAACAATTTTGGCGTAATACTATTTGGACATTTCTGTTTAAAATATTAAATTGTGTGGGTTTTGTTGCTCTGTTTCATCTTCTGTGTCTCCCCGCAGAGATTCACAACACCCATAACATTTTCTCTTGTTGACGGATAATTTCGACTTAAAGTATTTGAATAAGACTTTGTAATGTCATTTAACCAATTTTTTTTTGTAGCTTAAATTTTGTAAACATTCTTCCTTTTGAGACAAGTGACGGAGCCAAAGTAGGGGGACATGGGTTAGGGCGTCAACACCGATGTTTCACGATTGATTAAAAAAATCCATTTTTAATTTCGTCAAGAGGTGGTCAGGTTGGCGGTTGGGGGGGAGGAGGGGTGGAGGACGCTTAATTCCCCTCCCGGGACGCCAAAAGCCCAAGCGGTTCATCTGTATGGAAGCATGAGTTATTATCGTTCAACAATAGTTTTCTGTAAATGTAATCGTGTGCACGATAGGGTCATTAAAACGAGTGTTTATTTTTGAGATGATTCGAAGCCACTTGTAAATAGAGTTAATAATTAGCATCTTACCTGTAAAAAAAAAAATCACACACGTAGGCCCTGCATGTGGCACCTCCCCCCAGGGGTCCATCAAATTCCGATTTAGTGAAAGAAGAGAAACACGCACATACAAACAATAACACACATGAATGTTATGTCCTGTATTGACTTACAAATAAAACACAGACATTTCTTCTTCTTTTTCTTCTTCTTCTTCTCTCTCTCTCTCTCTCTCTCTCTCTTCCTCCCTCTCCCTCACACACATAGATTTATATTCATTCCATACATACCCTTATTCATATAATGTTGTTTTTTTTCCCCCTTGCTAATAAGTAGATTAACTTAATTCTATCGAAATAATTCACGCAAGTCTTTTCCACGTTTCAATCTCAACTATTGTACAAATGTTTGGTTCTCAAACTTTTAACTCTTCGCCACCTACAATGAAAACTGTTTTTTGTTTTCGAGACCCACCAGTAGAAATAAAAAGAAAGAGAATCAAATTTTCAGCGTAACTTTTGCCCCTTTTTACTTTGCTGAACTGACATACTTACTATATATATATAGAGAGAGAGAGAGAAAGATAGCAATTTATCTAATGAATTATTTGCGACGCAGCCTTTGAGAGTCACTGGTTTAAATCAATTAGATGATACCAAGCATGGGTCATTAGCAATGTTTCATGCATCTTGCAGTGGTGGTCAATCAAGGTGCCAACGTCAGCCTAACTCTGTGTTTATATATGTGTGTCCATAGATGTGGTAAATAAACACGTTAGTGATCCACGCGTAGTAATCTCAACCGGAATTTACTTAGTGAATATGAAATGGTAGTAAATGATGATTTTTTTGGCAATCGCATGTGACCAAACAAAGAGCCACATTTATCCAAAACAAAGAGACACATTAAACCACACAAAGAGCCGCATTTAACCAAACAAACAAACAAAGAACCGCATAATTGATGTACTACGTGAATGAAAGATTTCATTTCAAATAAAATTAAAAAGTTTAATGTTTTCTTCTAGTGATGTTAAATAAGAGTCTAATGTAAACAATAATTTAACCTTAATTACTATAAAGTACAGAAAACTAAATGAGGCACATTGAATGATTTTTTTTTCATACATAAAATTCAGATTATTTTTAAAATAATAAAAACAATATTTGTTTTTTTTGACTATATGAATACTTGTAATCAGAGCTGAATCAAGCTTAGAAGTGGCTCGTGTACACAGGGACGCCGAGAGCCAATAAGGGCCCCAGGGCAGGACATCATTGCGGGCCCCTTAATAAACAATGAGTCGTGATAAAATGAACTGGTCGGGGCGGCCGGGCCCCCTTACAGATGCGGGCCCCCTGACAATGAACCCCCTGCCCCCTTCTCGGCGTGCCTGCGTGTACAGAGGAGTATACATGGCTCTGCTTTGAAGAAAAACGAGATTTGGGGAAATAATGTTACTTGTGTAGAGTTGACGTTTTGCAGGGTTCATGGCTTTTTAGCGATACACCGGTCATTAGATTCTCTCCTGTTTTCTACTATCTGTTTATATAATTTGTTTGTTTATAATTGTAGTTGTTACAATGAAGTGTTAATTTTTAGACAGACAATGTATTTCACAAAGATAGCATTCACACAAACACACACAAAACTATAAGGCCTCAGATTACACAATTTTGTCCGAAATTAAACGAAATGCTTTTCATTGAATGAATAATTAACTTTAAAAAAAAAAACACTTTAAAAGGCTTGCCAACTTTAATAAGAAAAGAAAGTTTGTTTTGTATTTTAAATATTATCCAACGTATCCAAAACTTGAAATATCAAATATCAAAACATTTGAATGATTGGAGACAGATGTAACATGATCGCATGGCCGACTCTTGAAAGTCCTCGAGTCTAAGCGGGCCACCGACAGTCTTCAAGACGTGGAGTTTTTCTTTCCAACTGCCACATCATTTTACAGCAATTTATGGAAAGCGTTGTGGGTCCCCAAGGACTCAACGGCCACAGAAAGATGTTACCCACCCCTCCTCCATCTTTTGCGACGGGCCTGAAGACTGCCCCCCCTCTTTTGAACAAGATAATCATGATAATTGCTTTTCGATATCTTACGGCATTGTGCGTTCGTGCGTGTGTCTCAGGGGAACCGCTTGCCGACTCAGCAGGTACACTAGGTGTACCACGGGAAACGGTAATCCGCATGGATTAAGTCCGCTCCTCGGTCGGTGTGCGGTGGCTTACACAAGAACAGAGTTGTATTATTGTTCTAAATGTCGGGGGGAGTATTTCCATAAACATCACCGTATTTATTTTTGTTTTTATCTCCAGCAGGAAATTATATTAATGCTCGGCACTCCACATCATCCGATTCCTTACAATATAATATATATCACCGTAAGCAATGGCTTTTTCGTTATAATGGGGCGTAAGAGTGCGCATGAAAGGGGCAATTTCTTGTTTTTAGAAGCTAAACCCCTCATATATTTTGCAAGATGCCCCCCCATTCCCCACCTTCTCCAACCCCCCCCCCCCACCAAGTATTAAGTGAAACATCTGACCATGATTTTTAAACTTTTATAAGAAAAGTAAGGATCACAATATCTTATTTTTAATCAGCGCAGGTGGAAACTCTTCTCACCTGTTCCTTGTAGCCACTGGCTTGCTTCTTCGCCTACATGGGGCGTTACTGTGAAATTTTGCTGCCCGTGGTGGGCGTCGATTTTGTCATTCCACGTTGTAAGTCCAAGACAAAAGTTGTTGGTTATTTTTTGACTGTATTTTTTTGGGTCAAAGTATATCTTCGCACCAACGTCACACCAATGTCGCACCAACGTCACACCAATGTTGCCCTAATGTCGCACCAATGTCGCACCAATGTCGCACCAGTGTCGCACCAATGTCGTACTTATGTCGCACCAATGTCGAACAAATGTCGCACCGATATCGCACCAATGTCGTACCAAACTCCACTTCAAACCTCTAACGCCAGTGCCCTTAACGGGATCGAGTGGTCAGTATTACTCCCCTGCCCCTAATATCTGGTGGTAAGCTAGAAATGGGTTGACATAAGATTATACTGGGACCATAAATTTCTTTTGTTAATCATCTCCTCCCCCTCCTCCACCCCCTCACACCCATGAAAAAAATGTTAACACTCTATTCTAAATGATGAGCTCGAAACTTACAGATTACTGTGCAGTATGTGATTTTTTACTTATTTAGTTGTTTGGTTTTATGTTTTCTTAATAATTTTTTTTTTCTGTTTACACAAAACTGTCACTCACCATGTCGGTTGTTGATCCGAACGAATAACTAGAGATTATTGCAGAATACAGAAGAAAGATATTCCTAGGATTCAGAGTTTGGTCAGACTGAGAAAGCGACATTTCTATTATTATTTTACTAGCTGTACCCTGCAAAACCTTTGCTTAGAGTTATATCCACTTAGGCTGGATCGGTAGTCTAGGTTATTTTTTTTTTGGTTTCGGGCAGATCCGATTTTTTCATGATTGTATTTTAAACTGGAATACTGTTGCATTAATTCTTTACTTTCGATTTAACGCAGAAACCAAATCGCTATTATATTTTACTTTCAATTAATTTTGGGTGCAGTGCACAGACCGTACCGTCCCCACCCAGGTCTATCAGATCGCCCCTCCTCACCCCCAAATCACTCAGCTAGTTATGTGAGGTATTTATTATTATAAGTACAAGTACTGGCTTTTTAATTTACCAGAAACAAACATACACATATGAGTTCAAAATCCAGTTAAAGTACATATCGAACCGTGGAAGACTATGTAAAAACCAAATTCTTTCATTGGTTATTACATAAGAAGAAAACATTCTGAGAATAAAGTGAAGTAATATATTCCGTTGCAGTTAAAACTGCATTTACAGCGTTATCACTTTGTATGAATTAACAATGAAGACATCTCCACCGGTGAGTTTCATTTCAAAGTTTTGATAAAAACACAGAAAGGTACAGTTGGTATATAATCCTATTTATGTACGCATAAAAATGAGCATGTTTATGTGATATTCTAACATCCATTGAGAGAAAAAAATTTAAATACACAGTCTCTCAATTTAGCTACAGTATCACTAGATATATATAAGGACGGCGTGTAAGAAAGAAAGAAAGAATATCCACGTCAATACAACGCATACACAGCAGACGTGCTACCGGGCTTCGCGCGGGTGCTTAGTTAAATAAAATGTAATATAGGATTTTATAGGACCTGTATTTGTTAACGATGTATGCATATTTTCGCTTATTTCTTTTTTTTTTTCGTTAGATTTTCGTTTTAATTCGATGCGGTGCTCATTTCACGTATGGGGAAATACACACTTATAAAATGTAAGTTAATTTTTTTTTTTTTTAATTATTAGTGTTTGGGGGGGGGGTGGCACCACAATTTACCGTGTGTGTGTAAATGTGCGTGTGAGAGAGAGAGAGAGAGTGTGTGTAAATGTGCGTGTGTGTGTGCGAGAGTGTGTGTATAAAGAGATTGATTCATAAAGTTTGAAGTAAACGGTAGAAATAAACCTTTAGATTTTGTAAAAGAAATAGCAAAAACAGAATAAGTATTCTTTATGTAAACACCTACCTTTTCTGCTCATGATTATTATAACATCAAAAATAGCTTTGTAACAATAAAATGATAAACATGCATTATGTAATTAAAAATACATGTATAAACATAACAATAAATTTGTAATATCACAGATACTACTTAATAGCAATTACGTGTGTATATATTTTAATTTTCGGTTACAACTAGTACTGTATAATAGTGCACTAGTTACAACTAGTACCTATAGTAGTGCACTAGTTACAACTAGTACCGTATGATGGTGCACTAGTTACAGCTAGTACCGTATGATGTTTCACTTGTTTGGGTCATTTGTTTCATACTGTCTGGGCATAATACATGTATGAGACATTCTTTATTCCAACAATTGTTTTATTAATAATCCTTGCAAACAACAGAAATATACTATGTCGACATTTTTTATTACAAATACTTAATCAGCTCCACAGGTTGGCAAGTTGAATATTAATAATATTTGTTATCAGTTGTATAAGTGTGTGTGTGTGTGAGTGTGTATGCGTATGTGTTCTAATGACAAGTATGAGAATAATAAATTAATACAATAGAAAAAATTTGAGCTATGCACGTTGTGGTATGTTGGACAGTTGATTTGAAAATAAAGTTATTTAAAAATGAAAACTAAAAAAAAAAAAATGAAACATATTCTAAGTTGTTTTTGCTATTGAATATGTAGGCCTATATGTACCATAAAATTGGTTCAAAATAATATATCTTCCATAAATTCTCATTTTTCTTGATTTCTTTTGTTCGTGTAATTTTATTTTTTTCAGCATAAAGTAATTGGACCAATTTCAAAATAAACAAATAAAAATAAAAAGCAATAAATAAAAAGAAATAATAGTATTGTTACATATAATCTTAATATGAATGGATTATGAAAGAAACAAAGAACAACACAATACATGAGATGATTGTGTGCGATTTTGTTTGAGATGTTTGAGAAAATTTAGAATTGCACAAACGAAAAAAAAAAATCTATCGCTTTCTTTGACGTACAAAAGGAATAAAATAATAATAAACTGTTTATAATATTTATACTATCTACATCTGTTTTTTGTATAAATATTATAAACAGTTTATTATTTTTTTTATTCTTACTTTGACATACACAAAGAATAAAAAAAAATAATAAACTGTTTATAATATTTATACAAAAAACAGATGCAGATAGTAAAAGTGTACAACTTTATTGACAGGGAACTTGTCTTGAAAATTAATAAACTATGAAGTTTTTTTTTGTATTAATTGTTGTTGTATAGGTCCTGTAGCAGACATAAGCAAACTATTGCCCGCGGGCCAAGTACGACCCGTTTAAGCTATTTTATCTGCCCCACGCGCTTCACTCTTCTCTGCTCGTTTACATCACTGGCATTTGCATTCAATTTATATTGATTGATGTAGGCACTCAATCAATGTGTTCTTTTACCTCTTTTAAAAAAAAAAATAAGTACACGTTGTGGCCCGCAGTTCAAAAAGTTTGCCTACCCCAGGCCTACAGCCCCATCCTCGTCGTACTATGAAAATAATTATCTACAGAAGACAAAAAAAGTTACCTGGCCACTGGGCTTTCCATTGATGAGCATGAGACTTTGTGGTCTTCATCCACGGGAAAGGTAATGGCTGCTGGTGCTGCTGGTGATGGTTGTGGTGCTGCTGCTGCTGCTGTTGTTGGTCAATATCCGAATCATGAATTGAAGCCGCCGGCGAGGTAGGTCCTATCCCCTGACTGTGCGCAGGCGGGGGCTCGTTGGGGTGCATGGTGGCCGTTAATCCGTGGCGGTCCAAGAGTGAGGCCGACACCGAGCCTGCCGGATGGTTGAGGTGTGCCGGCACCGGTGTGGCGCTGAGGGGATCCAGCGGGCCCAACGATGGCACCTTGCTGTGAGCGGCCTCTCGGTGCTCGGGGTCCACGTTAGTCGGATGCTGGAGATGTGCGCCGGCGGTGAGGTGGGGGTGCTGCGGCGGCTGCAAGGGTGAGTTATGGTGCGCCTGCTGAATGGGGGTGCACGGGTGATGGAGGAGCCCAGAGGGCGAATGACTGTCCTGAGCCCTGCCGTAACACCTGGGCTGGTGATGATGGCTCAAAGGGTGCAGCTGGGGCTGGTGGTGGTGGTGGTGATGAGGCGAAAACGCAGGATGGACGCTGTCCATGTGCTGAGGCTCCTGCTCCACCACGGACATGGCCTGACCACCAAAGCCCCCCTGGCCCTGACCGCATGCGTAATAGCAAGCGGGCGGCGGTGACGAAATGAAGGCGTGAGAATGATGACCATTCCCATCTATAGAGCTGCCAAAGTCCCTCGGGTATATCGAGGCAGGATAAAAACGGGCATGCCCATCCATTGTAACAGGCATGGAACCACCTTAACACTTTGAGAATCACTGGAAATATTATATACAAGTGTGGGACTTTTTCATAAAAGATTCCGATGAACTCATTGAAATGAATGCGCCTTTTATTTTACACATAAAATATTTGGGTTTATGTGTCGAAAAGTGACTTATTGGAAATTTAAAATTCAAAGTGTAAGTAAAAACATCAGTGAGTAACATTATTTAAAATAAGGAATGATGCAGCCGTCAAGAATTTGTTCCATTTCGGTAAACATTATAAGATTATATTTCACTGCCATGTCCAATATTCACACGTAAAATATATCCACGACTGTGTATTGATGTTATACTACACAGATTATAGACTATTGTTATACTATGTAAAGTTTAATTATTTACTAATTTTCCAGTTTTGTTTTGTAACTAAAAAAAAAAATGTTAATTTTTTCAAAAACATATTCTATATTATTATTAATAGTAATAATTTAAAATATGTTAGAGAAATAAAATTAAAAAAAAAGCGATCGATAGAATATGAAATAATTTAAATTTAATTACTTTGGGTACATAATTTATTTCAAAGTAAAATTTGATTTAAAAAAACATTTTATTTCAGTAATAATTGTAATGTTTTTTTTTTAACGGTGAAAGCGTTATAAACATTGTTTCGTACTACCTGAAAAATAGCTACATAAATAGTTTGTAACAACACAAATATAACTTTTGCTGTAAAATTATACCAAACTTAATATGATATCTATTATATTTATGCTTTAAATGATAAAATATTAGGTGGGGGGTAGCAATGCTCATTCGCGGCCATTTTATGCAACATTCTAGATGCATTTTCGTTAAAAATGCTGGGCGCTATAGAGGTTAAAATGTAAAATGTTTGTAATTGTTGTTTACAGGACTATGTTGTGGTAAATAACAACACAAGCCTATATTTCTGAGCTGCAATCCGACTTCATTGAAATGCTGAATTATTATTTTTTTTTTTTACTTACACAATCCTTGTTAATTGTCTTTTTAATTTTTTTTAGATTAATTATTATTAAACGTTTTAGGATAATTATATGCTACAGATTCGGTTGTTTTAAGACAATGCAGAGCTGAAGTTGTCTTCATATAGTTTAGTTGCATTAAAAAATGAATTATTTAATTACGAAGAATCGAATTATATGAATTTTATGAATGATTAAGTCTAATTCTGTTCCAGATTTGAAATCTTGATCTTTGTGTTTATTATGGACTTAATCGGTGTTGATTATTATTTATCTTGAAACATGATACTTTTTATTTGCTCTCATCTACATAGATTAAGTTAGAAATTACAAAACTATTCTTAAACTATTTTGGTTTCATATTTATGTTCATTTGTCTTTTTTTCCTTTCCACTTGTTAATTTTTTTAATCTAGGAGCTATTTCTGCCAAACTCCTGAATAGTTTTACAGACAGGTCTATGTATGTTTCTATATCTGAGAACTGACAAATTTAAAACAATAATTATTAGTGATGGAACTATAATTTTTATTAGCCAAAAAAAATTAAATTAACAAATTACTCAGTTTTTTTTTTACGTTTTGAATAATTGAAGACAGTTATTAAAAGTTTTTGTTATTTTTGCCTTATTTTTTCGCTTTTTTTTCAAATATCAATTAACATTGAAATAAACATTTCTTTCTTTTTTTTTAAATTTTATTAAAAATTATTATAAATCTTAAATTATTCATTCTACAATTGTCATTTTTATATCAACAATCAAACTCTGTGATTAGCTTCTTCTATCGCATTTGAAACTCTGTGATGTTATTATCCTACTGAGTCATTTTTGTTTTTACTCAATTAAGAAAAAAATAATTTAAGAAATGTATCAATATATTTATGTGTTTGTGAATGAGGTCTGACTGATCTGTGCCTTTATTTTAATGTATCCATAACTCAAAGAAATATAAAAACAGGAAATGTATTAACAGTTTGATCATTACCACATAAACAATATCGATAATGTAGTAACATTCAAATGTGCAGTCAGTAAAAAAAAAACACAATTTTCAATCAACTAATTATTTCCTTCCTTAACGTCTACAAAACAATGAACAATAATCACAGACCACCAGAGGAATCTGAAACGAATCACCATTGAACTGTTTTCCCCGGGCAAGAAATCTTCAAGTGCTATAAGGGCCGGGGGAGGGGAGGGGATAGGGGGCTTCAAGTCATCGTCCAAACTCCACTGTCTATTCTCTAATCCTTATCGGCCAAGTATCGAGGTAATAAATATTTGGGCCAGCCCCCCCTCCCCCACCCACCCCCACCCCACAACCCCGGCAAGTCCACGCGTCTTCAACATGATGCTTTATAAATTGCTACATTTGTCCTCAAGTTAACGCGACAAGACGCCAAGTTTAATGAACGAAAGACGGAAACAAGAAGAAAAAGAAAGAGTGAAAGAAAATAAAAGGCCGGTCGTACTCAGGACGGAGGCTCAGACGATGGACACGGACGTGGGTCCTCGCGGAAGGGCTCGAGACCCGGGCGATGGTTTGATTGCTTTCGGTGCCAAAGAGATGCGGTGATCCGGGTAATTTTAAAGAAAGCCCTAAAAACCAATAAAACGTTAAATGAGAACTGCTGGATGCTAACTGATGGTTAGAAGAAAGAGGAACGAGCAACGAAAATAATCATTAAGTAATAATTGAAAACAATCATATTAAGTAATAAATGAAAACAATGTTTGATGAATCAAGACATTAGGTGCAATTGTAACAATATCACCTACACACTAGGAACAATAATTATATTATTATGTTGTTGTTTTTTTTAGCTCTATTCATTTAAATGATTTTCAACTTGTAAATGTACGTATATTCTTTAAAAAAAATTAATTTAATATTAACACAATTTTATTTATTGCATTGGCTTACAACCTTAAATACAAACCTGTAAAATTTATAATTTATATTTTTTTATCTAAATCAACGTAAATCATATCCAAATTTATTTTTTTTTAAATAAATAATAAAATGTATCCAGCAATAAGAATGCGCATAATGTATCACACAGGTAACCGAGAGAGAACTTTTGAAAATAAATAAAAAGAGACTGAAAGATAACAAGTATCAATGTTACAATATCACAAGCGGGAACGACGCGTTTTGAGGACATTCAAACTATAAAAATAAAAAAAACGAACCTCATTCTACCTTTCAACCTTACCCCCTCACCCCCTCCCCCCCCCACCCCCAACTTCAACGCGGTCTTTGTGCATGTATAAAGTTCTCAAAAAAACTTAATCAAATACTTTCTATTTTCTGATTCCGACTAGCCCCCCCCCCCCCTTCCGTGCCCAAAAATTAAATAAAAAAAGTCTGCATTGTATTTTTCTTATCAGACATCGTATTGGAGTAACGAGGTATTGAGGTTTCTGGGCACAGGACTACACTACCTGGAAGGTTGGCCAAGAAGGAATGAGGAGGAAGGGGGGGGAGGAAAGGGGGGGAGTGTGGATGGATAGGCCCGTGGGTAAGGGGGGGGGGTGGAGAGTTAGTTTTCTCTCAAACCGTAAAGGTTTTTATTTTTTTTTATTTTTTTTTGGGGGGGGGGGGAATGATAAAAATTCAATGAAGAAAATATCAATGGTGGAGAGGGGCTGATATGGCGGAAAGGAATGGTCAGTGGGTGGGTTTGGGGGGGGTGAGGGTGGGGGAGGGGGAGGTAAGCGTATGATTGGAGAAAAAAATTAAACTTTGTGAGGGGCAGAGGGGAGGGAGTGGGCGGGCTCCTCAGAGATTTGTAATGTAGTGATAAGAGTGTAGGCGATAGCAGCCTTCAATCAAAACTGTTAGTTCAAGAATCAGTCGTGAGGCTTTCATTCAAGGATTTGACGATACGTAGAATTGAAAAAAATCAGCTTTGAGGCGCCCGCAAGTAGCACAGACACAGACAGACACACACACACACACAAATAGATTTAAAAAATGTAAGAAGTCGTAAAACATCCAAGCATGACACGACAATGTTTGACCATGGCCAGCTATTAATGGCCAACAGATACTACTGAAAATGGCCAACTGATGCTACTGACAAATGGCCAACTGATACTACTGAAAATTGCCAACTGATTCTACTGACAAATGGCCAACTGATACTACTGAAAATGACCAACAGATACTTGAACATGGATCCGGGAATGATTAATTTGTTTTCTGGACTGCATATAATTAATCTACATAAAATTTGTTTATTGACTGGAAGCGACGTGGCACCAGCACATGAACTTTCTTTCGGAAAGGAAAATTAAGTGACCGTCTAGAGCCTCACTATAAATAGAGCCCCTTCAAGTACTAATCCCTATTAAATCTTTTGCTGAGAGGGCCCTGGAAGATACTTTTCTATAGGTGCCCCTACAACACCCCTGTTGGTTCCGCTAAGTTTACTATGTACATGTTTGTAAAGTATTTGAGAGGATGAATTGTTTATCTCTTGAATTCTATAAAAAGCAATAATCGGACGGTTTTATTTTCAGTGCTAGCACTTGGCTACAGAAAATTATATATATATATATATATATATATATATATATATATAAACTAGTCGAACAATGGATAAAAAAATGTGTAATTTAAATAATTAGGCTAATCTCCATGCCATCTTATTGTAATTTTTTTAAAATCTATAATACGCATGCATTGATCCAACCAGATTTCTGTGTAGACGGGGTATTGTCTCTTAATCTTGTAGATCAGTGGTCGGCTAAACAGGGCTAATGGCCCTAAATGTGGTAACAATTAATCTAATGCTCTATGTATTAAAGGAAACTTAATAGACATGAATGCAGGTACATGCGCATAAAATAGCGAAGAAAAAAAGACAAACAATCACACAAAGAAATAGTTGGGTCAATTGTGCTGGCATCAACTGGAAAAAAAATGTCCATTAAGCCACTTAAAGCTCATTGAGGCTGATGAAGTTATCTCAGCATTTAAAAGGATTGTGTGGTTAGCACAACGTCCAGCCGCCTTTACTCCCCCGACTTAAAGTCAGGTACCCATTTAAAGCTGGGTGGACTTGAGAGACCTACAACATGACCTAAAAAAAAAATCCCAAGGTTCTCCGGTGAACAGTCCAGCGCTCTACACCACACGACCACCCGTACCCTGCATCAACGAGCTTACACAGTAGCTGCCTTTGGGGGGTGGCGCCGCAGGCCCCGAGCCTTAGAAAGGGGTACGATTTATACGGCCCCCCATCTTTTGACGCTCGCTCTTAGTAGCCCCAAGTTCCATATTGCTTAAGGTCGCCACCAGTTATCGTAACAGTTATAACAGTAGTGTAGATAATGGATTTTGTGGATGATAGATTATGTGGATGATATACTTTGTGGATGATAGATTTTGTGAATGAAAGATTATATTGATGACATAAATTTGACTGACAGACTTTATTAATGATACATTTTTGGGATTACAGTTTATGTGGATGATAGATTATGTGGATAATAGATTATGTGGATAATAGATTATGTGGATGATAGATTATGTGGATGAAATATTATCTGGATGACAGAAATTTGGCTGACAGACTATATAAATAATAGATTATTTGGATGGCAGATTATGTGGATGATGTTAGGTTGCCATGGTGATATTCTGAATCGTCCACGAGACTGCTGTGAGTCGGTTCTACCACTGTCAGTAAATTGTACAGAAAGACCGGAATGATAGCTATGAGGTCTAAATTACTGGAAAAGGAAGGAGTGGGAGGGGGGGGGTCTATGGACTATTTACATTTCTTTATTTTTATAAACCATGACATAAGAATTCAAAGAGATTATGTGCCGTTCAATGTGCTTTGCTGTGACTGGCTTTTTATTGGGCACGCCCCATAACGAAGACCCTGAAAAAGGAGCCCAGTATTGTCTCGGTAGAAATCTGAAGAATCGGCGGGTCATAGATAAATTAATGTTCACCTCTAAGATGATAATTTGGAAAGTTATTGGAGTACTGTTACCAGTGAGGTACTGTTACCAGTGAGGTACTGTTACCAGTGAGGTACTGTTACCATTGAGATAGTGTTACCATTGAGGTATTGGTACCATTGAGATACTGTTACCAGTGAGGTATTGTAACCATTGAGGTATTGTAACCATTGAGATACTGTTACCAGTGAGATACTGTTACCAAAATTATGTTGTTGTTTTTTTTTACAATTTAAAAGAAAAGGAAAAGAAATGTATGCATATCTGTCGTTGCGTCCGATACAGTCTGAGGGTTTTCCCGCTAAATGTTTAATTGTGGAAGAGCGCTGTATTCTTTTAGCCCAGTGGTTCCCAAACTTTTTTGACCCGTGGACCCCTTTTAGAATCAAAACTTTCCCACGGACCCCCAAGTGAAAAACCTACATAAATGCATAATATACAAATTACAAATGAATGAAGAAAAAAAACATTTTGAAGAAGTATTCATTGAAATTATAATTTCTGTTTAAAATAAAATAAATTTATGAATTGGATGAACTTGATGAGATGTTATGATTGTCTTTATGTCCGGCTCAATGTTTGTGAGTAGCAGCCTCAAATCCCCAGTAGCACTAATTTCTAGTCGGTTTCTTTTTGTTGTGATGAGATTCATAACGTCACTGAATCCACGTTCTACCAAATAGGAAGACGGAAAAGCAGTCAATAACTTCTGTACAATAACCCATAATGCGGGATATAAAATTGGTATCTGTTTTTGCAACCAAAATTTGTGATATCCTTGTTCATACAATGGTTTAAGTTCCTCATTTGTGGATATTTCAATAACCTGCTCCTGTATTGCTACGGATTCATCTGTGCTAGGTATGTGAGTTTGTCCACGTGCGAAAGGGTTCAGCACCCAGTCGGGAATATCCAAGTGAAGAATGTCTTCAAATATTTAGTTTATGTCTGCTTGAAGAGCCGTTAAGTGTTGACAGTAGGCAAGCAAATCTTCATCCCTGTTTTGCAATTTCAAAAGATTTGGAAACATTCCCCTCTTTCCAAGTTATGTTTGTACAGAAAAAGTTTTGCCACAAACGCAGACATTACGCTTTTAGTTTTGATTAAATTTAATTGGTCACCTTGTAGTTTCAAATTAGTTTCGTTAAATTTGTCAAATAAATCCGTGAAATAGGCTATGTCATTTTTTGAGTTAATTAAATTGTGTCCCAAATCATTGTCTTTGCCTTCCAAGAATTCCAACACAGAATCAAAGAGGGCATAAAAGCGATTGAAACATGCACCTTTGGATAACCAACGTACTTCTGTGTGAAGTAGTAAACGATTATAGTCTTCATCATTTTCCAAACATAGTTGAGCAAATAATCTCTCATTTAAAGCATTCCTTTTGATTTTATTAACTGCTTTAATGACATGATCTAGTGATCCATGCAAACGTTCACTATGATTTTTTGTGACTAAATGATGTCGATGAATGACACAATGTACTGAAAATACATTTGGTACAGTTTGTTTTAAGTATGCCAGAAAGCCTCGATATCTTCCTACCATTGCCGGAGCACCATCAGTAGCAACAGAGATGATATTAGTTAAGGGTATAGCTTTTTACATCATTTTTTTTTAATTCAGTAAATAGCGTTTCTCCTTATGTATCGGTTTCCAAACATTTACCAACTAACAATTCTTGACAAAAAATTTCTTCTTTGATAAATCTTACATAAGCTAAAAGTAAAGCTTCGTTTCCTGGTAAAGTTGACTTATCAAGCTGTATAGAGAATTCATATGTTTTTAAGTACTCACATAGAGAATTTTCTACGGACTGAGCCGTTTGTCAAACCTTTTTGTACCGTATTATTACTCAGTGGAATTCTATTTATAATGACGAAAGCTCGATTATGCAACACGGTGCGTATCACCTCACTTACAGCTGGTAAAATAAGTTCTTCACCAATAGTATGAGGCTTTCCGGACTTTGCAATTAAAAAAGAAATGTTATAAGGAGCACGCAGTCCATCATCATCTCGCTTAGATGTTGTCCCAATGTGTTTCTGCAGTGACGGTGTTTTCAAATATTTTTCTTTGACTGTTTGAAAAAACGTTAAATCCTTATCTTTTTTATCACTGTGCATTTTTATTAAATGCTCTTTAAGCTTGGAAGGTTTTATGGAATCATTAGACATAGTTTTATCACATAGAAGACACATAGGTAAAGTACTATTTCCAGGTGATGAAATAAATCCATACTTCAAATATTCAACGATGTATTGTCGGCATTTTTTCTTTGGCTCACTCATTCTGTTATCTGTTAAAAAGGCACAAAACGATATAAGAAAATGTGGATATCAAATGTTTTGTTTGCAACAAACCACTGTTAATTATTAACATTTTCAATGGAATGCTACAGACCTGCAGTAAAGACTTTTAGAATTAATTATATGACGTAATGAAACGATTTCGTGTAATTTTTAATAAAATATAATTTTAAATAATTTACTACTTTTAAATAACATCTATAAAAAAAAGAAAAACTTAATATCTGTTTCTAAGTTTTTAATCATTACTATATTGAAAAATGTGATATACAATTTTTTTCAAAATTGGTGGCATTTTTTAAAGACAAGACTGTTGATAAAATATGAGGATATTTACATGCACTGAATTTGTACTTTCTATGCCACTGTATTATTACTTTGATGTGTGCAGCCTATTTTCATCAAGCTGTATGTCTGTCCCTCTCTGTTGTGTTCTTTCTCCTGTTCTCTCTGTCTTCCAAACTATTTGTCAAAAATATCTGCTAGCTTCTTTTATAAGACCTAATTACAACATCTTCAAACACATGTCCTTGTCTCTGATAGGTCGGTCTCTAATAGGTGATATTCTGTTATTTCAGTCAAATTAGCAGTACCCCTCGACTTTTGTATTTTAATGACAAACTAATTAATTATGTCATCCCTGACCTAATAATCCATATTCTTGAAAAAACAATGTTTGACCTATATTCTTGAAAATACAATGCTCAACCTAGAAACTTTGGGTCTTTGTATCATTATTCAAGCCCATGTGGAAGTCCGGCGCCATACATACGAGACCAGACAATAGATAATTAGGTTACCACAACATTTTTCTCTAGAAAATAAAAGGGCCCTTAGCATTGCTTTTGATTACAGCCTAACCAGGTAATCTTTTTTCCCACAGGTATGTGTCACCCAAAAATACAAACTCTCTATAAACATGACCGACATTGTATCTCAAAGAGAGTAAATACGGTGCAATTTCTGCATAAGCGTGTTTTCTGCCGCCTGTTTCTTACCATGCCATGCTTGTTATTAAGTTAATTAGCTGGCGCTTTTAGTTTATTTGTTGTTTTTATTTGTATTTCCATTTAAATAAAATGGATTTTAATTTTACTATTTTACATTTAACCTTTCGCGGACCCCCTGGAGTTGTTCAGGGACCCCCAAATGACTAAAAAATGTCTGCGGACCCCATGGATGCTACCAGGGACCCCTCGGGGTCCGTAGGGACCACTTTGGGAACCACTGTTTTAGCCCCTGAAAACCACACAAACTTATTTTGACGCAAGAGCTTTACTTTCTGAAGTGTTCAACTAAGGTAGCCACACACACACACACAGTTTTTTTTTCTTTGGGGTGGGGTGGGGTGGGGGGGAAGGTAGTAGGTCTAAAGTTTTTCATTGCACAGATAGACATGTTCATATAAACTGGACAAACAACTTTTGTCGGCACCAGACTGTGGCGTTTGACTTACGGAGTAAAGAATTTGTCTTATGTTTTATTTCCCTTGTTATAGACACAGGTATCGCGACACAATCTTCATTTACTTAGGTGTGTGTGTAAAGTTCTTAGATCTCAAGTAGTTGGTTGTTTTTTTTTTCAATAGTAAAAATAAACAGTGTCTGTGTGTGTGCGTGTGTGTGTGTGTGTGTGTGCGTGTGTGTGTGTGTGTACGCCTTTCAATATAGGTAATTTTCATTTCAACACACTGGCCTTCGTCAATAGGGTGGAGGGTGGGGGGTGGGGGGAAAGCAGGCCCGTAGCGTGCGGGAGGGGGGCAGGGGGGCCGTCCCCCCAGCGTTTTGTCTGGCTCCCTTCTGCTTATTTGTTCTACTTAGTAAAATGTATTACATGGCCCCCCTGCTATTGCCTGGCCCCTGCTGTAGACTTTTCACGCTACTGGTCTGGAGGGGGGGGGATCAAACGAAGCGACTTTTAAATTGGGGTTATATTGGTGTTATATTGTTGTCATATTGTTGTTATATTGGTGTTATATTGTTGTTATATTGTTGTCATATTGTTGTTATATTGGTGTTATATTGTTGTTATATTGTTGTCATATTGTTGTTATATTGGTGTTATATTGTTGTTATATTGTTGTCATATTGTTGTTATATTGGTGTTATATTGTTGTTATATTGTTGTCATATTGTTGTTATATTGGTGTTATATTGTTGTTATATTGTTGTCATATTGTTGTTATATTGGTGTTATATTGTTGTTATATTGTTGTCATATTGTTGTTATATTGGTGTTATATTGGTGTTATATTTGTGTTATATTGTTGTCATATTGTTGTTATATTGGTGTTATATTGGTGTTATACTGTTGTTATATTGTTGTCATATTGTTGTTATATTGTTGTTATATGTGTGTTATATTGTTGTTATATTGGTGATATTTTGTTGGTATGTTGTTGTTATATTGTTGTTATATTGTTGTCATATTGTTGTTATAGTTGTTATATTGTGGTACGTTTGCTATCATAAGAAACTGTGCTTTTTGTTGTTCTTATGTTTAAATAATTGTATGCTTGTGTGTTTGTATGTTTGTGAATATGTTTCAACGTGTGTGCGTTTTAAACAATATGTGTTTTTTTTTTGTGTATACGCATTTATTTTGGCACATGTGTGTGCTTGTGTTTACAAATTTATGGATTCTATTAGTACGTTTAAATATTCTTTTGTGTTATATCTAATCTATTGTACATTTTTTTTCTTTGATTTGTACCAATCAGCTAGCTAAAAATATCTGAACGAAATTTTAAAATTTAATTTGATGCTCTTTGAACGTCTGCTGATTGTAGAACGAGGCAAACACCAGACGATAATGTCATTGGTGGACGTAGGTTCATCTTGAATGCTGTCGAGCATATCTCTTTGAAATACAGGTTTTATGTTTATTTTATGTTTTCCTTGTGAAGATAAAGGAAACGTCTTCACAATTGTATGCAACTATTGTATGTGACTATTATATGTGAATATTGTATTGTATGCTGGCTACATGTATATTGAATTTTAATTCTAAAGTTTTTGTGTACAGAGTAAAGATAGATCAACACTTTGACGTATAAAATGCGCGTATTTTACTCTGTTTTAAAAAAAGCAAACAAATTTCCAAACAGAACTTTGTATACAATATTTCTAAACTCCTTTCGAAAGGGCGACGGAAATAAAAAAGGTTTGCAAATAAAAGATTTCATTCACATCATGTGTGCCTACATCGGTACTCCAACCTGGTACTTGAGACTATAATAATCGCTTGAGAGACATGCCAGCAATCTCTTCTGTCAACGAGGAATGGTCCTTTTTTTGTAACTCAACTGACATTTCGCTAAATACGGAATTAATGATGGGAAACGTAACGCTAAAGTTTGCATTATTTGCGTCAGCTTCAACTTGAGAAATGGCAATGTTTTCCAGATTTTCTGGTAACTTTCTGCGCATATTAAGTTCTTTTTTTTTTGGTTCATTTTGTTTTTTTTTTGTTGTTATTCCAAAGCGTGGATTATTTGTTCCTTGTTTAGTACTGTTTATCGAACGTTTTAATTAGAGTGAAAAAAAAAGAAAGCGAGCGTGCACCCCGCACTTGGACAATTCGCTTCACACAACCTCCCCGGGACCTGCTGCTCGACTTGTTTATCAAAACTTGTACTGAACACTGGCTAGACCCGCCGTTTGCATTCCGCGGTTTCTGGGCAGCGGGCCAGTAGTAGCACTTGAAGCTTTGTAACAAGTCTTGGCTTTCTTTTTTTTATTTTCATTTTTTCTTCTCTCTCTCTCTCTCTCCCTTTTTTTTTCTTTCTTTATCCCGCCGTCATCAAACCCCCCCCCCCCGGCCATACCCTTTTCAAAATCATGAACGCGTCAGTTGTCGACACATCCGGGCAACTGATTAAATACCCGGACAGGAAAGAGTAAGGGGAGGGGGGTGGGGGGGGGGAGTCGAGTGAGTCCAACTTTCTCTTGCTTTCTGGGTTTTTTTGTGTGGTGGACAGAGAGTTAATATTGTGTTTTCTTAAGGACGGTATTTTAAGTTAATTTTCATAGCGTTAAAATGGCCAACTTGTACCACGAAATTAAAAGGTCCAAATTAACGATTGGAGTCTTTGATTTTTTTTTTACTCATTATCTGAAGTACCAATTAAAACTGTCATTGTATTCTAACGGTTAGAATGTAATACATGATTTTTTTTAATGCATCAGCAAAAGGTTTAAATGACATTGTAGCTCATATCAACAATGTTATATATATATATATATATATATATATATATGTCGTGGATATTAGTCAGGATGAGTCGTGGATAGCAGACAGGAGGCGTCGTGGATAGCAGACGAGAGGCGTCGTGGATAGCAGACAGGATGAGTCGTGGATAGCAGACAGGATGAGTCGTGGATAGCAGACAGGAAGGTCTTAAATAGCAGAGCCGTTCTTATGTTTTTTTTCGGGGGGAGGGTTTTTTCGATTCTTTTATTTTGACATTCACCGGTTAGGGCGATATAAGCCTTCTTCAGAGTATTGGATGAAAATCATTTAATTTTTAGGAATAGTTCACCGATTTTAAACGATTCAAGCATCGTAACTTGTTTCGTCTTTGCATCGGGCCACCATTTTTACATCAGCAGATTCTCCCCCCCCCCCATAAACTTAAGAACGTCTCTGACCATAGAATCGAAATCGAAACGGCAGTGGAGGGCCATTGATTGATTGATTGAAAAAAAAATTCAATCGCGAAAGACCGGCCAGAATATTATCATGTTACACTTAATGACATAAACACAATCTAGAAACTGATGTTAGACTTCATGACACAAACGTAATCTCGAGAGTGGTTTCAGCGACCGACAGACAGCCCATTATCCCATCTATTTAAAATTTCATGCATCAAATTTCACAATACCCCTTAACGTCAGGAACACACAAATATTTTCCCATCGATTTGTTCACACACTTTCTTGTAACAAAGCCCGTTTTTTTTAAATTTAAAAAAAAATAATTTTTAAATTATAACTAGTCTTCACACTAGCTCTTTAAGAAAAACAACGACGAATTATTTTTTTTCTACCCCTTGCAGTCACATCGTGAAGGAGTCTTTCCCCATTCAAAATTGAAATTTCGGATTTCCGTTGACGCCCTCTCAAAAAAAAAAGGAATGAAACAAAATAGCATGCAACATTTATGATTCGCGATCAGTGGTCGGTAGCAGAGAGGCGGGTGCGAAAAAACAGAGGAGAATTAGGGGTGTAAAAATGATTTGAATATGGGAAAAGAAGGGGGGGGGGGCGCTTGAGACATTGGAGAGTTGATGAATATTTAAGGGTGGCCCGCGGGGGGGGGTCGGGGGGGGGGTCTGAAGGGACAGGCAATTAGGGGGACACTTGACAGGTCAGATCTCGTTCTCATGATTCCAATAACGGAGGGACAAATCTTGCATGGAGTGGTCAAGGGAGTGTGTGGTCTGGCATCATTGTTTTATTAATGACCATAAGATGAGCTTCCCCCACTGCGGGGCGCCCTGTGTGTGTCCAGTGTGGAATATTGGACATCGGTGGTCGTACGTCATATAGAACGAGGCACGTCAGATTAATTCACAGGAAATTGTGCAACCTGTCAGGAACGGGGGGGGGCGGTGTGCAGTTTTCATATGAGGCATTGATCACGTGACGAAATTAAAGGGGAAGGGTGGGTGGGGGGGGGGAGGGGGAGCAGAAGACATTGATGATGAAGGAGAAAGAAACAAATATTTGCAGCTGGACAAATAATAGGGATTGGGGTCGGCGGCGGCGGTGGGGGGGGGGGGAAGGGGAGGAGGGGGAGTTGAACTCGTCAAGAAAAAATAAAATGTGGAGATAGGAAAGAATGATGGACAAGTGGGCGTGATGATGTTGTGGGGGCGGTGTCAACATCTTTTGTTGCCTCCGGCGACGCCCATAGTTTATACGAGAGGAGAAAAAGAAGAAAGGGGGAGGGGGGGGGAAGAGTGAAAAAATAGAAACAAAAGCGGACAATGTACAAATTGTAATGTGGGTGTAACTGAAAGTGAAATTTTAAAAAATGGAGGGGAGAGGAGGGTGGGGGGTGACAACCCGTATAGTTGTAGTTTTCCCCCCCAGACACACACATTGTAATATTTGCCACATTAGCAATAAACTTTGTTGTCGGCCGTGCGTCAAACAGTGACGTTGTGTACATGACAGATCAACGAGATCTGTGTCGAGGGCTGATTGTCTCGTCACTTAAGCACGTGCAATGTGACGTGATTGAAAAACAATTCAGTTCAAAACTAGGCCTGACATCATGTTTCGATACCCGGAGTATTTGAGTCAAACTAGTCGACAAACAGGGACACAGAGTCTTTGAGTCAAACTAGTCGACAAATAGTGACACAGAGTCTTTGAGTCAAACTAGTCGACAAATAGTGACACAGAGTCTTTGAGTCAAACTAGTCGACAAATGGGGACACAGAGTCTTTGAGTCAAACTAGTCGACAAATAGTGACACAGAGTCTTTGAGTCAAACTAGTCGACAATCAGGAACCCGGAGTCTTTGAATCAAACTAGTCGACAAACAGGGATCCGGAGTCTTTGAGTCAAACTAGTCGACAAACAGGGACACAGATGAGTCAAACTAGTCGACAAACGAGGACCCAGTCTTGGAGTCAAACTAGTCGACAAACAGGGAACCGGAGTCTTTGAGTCTAGCAAGTCGACAAACGGGGATCCGGAGTCTTTGAGTTTAACAAGTCGACAAACAGGGACACAGAGCCTTCGAGTCAAACAAGTCGACACATTTAGTAACCTGGACAAACAGGAGTCAACTACATAAAAACGGGTTTACAGTAATATTTTGTTTGCAACTGTTTGATAACTTTAAAAAAAAATACAACGACATTATAAAAAACGAATCTATTACCGAACTGTGTCGAAAAAAAAAAACTGTGTTTACTGATTTAAAATTTCATCTCTACATAAAGGGGAAATTGGTTTTAAAATCTTCCCAAACACTTCAAAAGCATAATTAACATAAGTGGCGTCCGTGAGTCTAAAAATGCCGCCCCCTTTCTGTGCCAAAAACTAAATTGGTGAAAGTGTCGCACTTTGCTATAATCCTAAGAAAATTTCACATTTAAAATAAATCAACTATTTGTATATTGAGTAGATTTAGTTTCAATCCTAAAGTCTCTTATTTGAACCCGTTTCTGCTTGCTACATGCCATGACCATCGTTTTTTTTTTTCACACGTCGGCGTGACTTTATGGGGGCAAAGGTTATGTGGGTGTGGCTTTTTGATGTCACCAAGGCTAATTATTGATTGTCATCCACACAGACACCAAAATGTCGGTGGCTAGCTGACAACTGATGGTTATATTTAGAACTTTAAAAAAAAAATTATCCTACTTGCCGCAGATGTCTGGGAAGCTCTTTGAAATAAAAATAAATTAATTTAGTGTGAATCAAAAATATTTTCTGTGTAATCTGTAATAGACCGCAGATGTTTGACTTTAGATTTACAAATCTCTGAAAAATACGGAACCTATTTTTAAATTCTGGCTCGGCTGGGGACAGAAATCAGTGTAGGCTAAGAGTTTGAATCCCTGTGACCTCATGAGACCTCAGTAACTTTGAGTGTCGTCTTATGAGGTGAAGATGTAGCCCTTCTTCCCCATCACTCCCACATACACACTTACAGACATACACATATACACACTTACAGACATACACACTTACAGACATACACACATACACACTTACAGACATACTCACTTACAGACATACACACATACACACAGTGCCGACCGGGGGGGGCAAATGCCCTGGGGCCCGGCGAGTTTAGGGGCCCGGACTGAGCTGACCAATCAACTTTTCAAAATATTATTATCAGCACGGGGGGTCCCGTGACAGCCCTGCCCATGGGCCCAAAGTTTCTGTCGGTGGGCCTGCTTACACACCAGCCTTTCAATTGATGCTGTTAGGGACCGAAAGTATTCTAGCTGTAGTTGAAGGGGTTTACCAATGTAAGTAACATTATGTCTTACTTCCAAGCAGTGGTGGATTAAGGTTGGTTGAGGTCCCGGACACAAATCGGAACTTTCGGGCCCCTTTTAAAAAAAAAAGGCACAGTGAAAATAATTCGGTCATTACAAAAGTAAAGTTGATATTTTGTGGGGCTCTTACAAAGTCAACACTCAAGGGGCATAACAAACTTATTGGCCCCACTTTTAACAAAAAAAAGTCAAACAAACACGGATAGTGACAATATTAAAGTTTGTCTTCTGTGGGACTTTAAAAGTTTTATGATCAAATATGTAGAGAAAAGAATGTGTTTATTGCTTGAGATTTTGAAATGGGTTTACATCAAATAAGTTGAGTTTTTGAAACGGGTTTACATCAGATAAGTTGAGTTTTTGAGATGGGATTACATCAAATAAGTTGAGTTTTTGAGATCGGTTTACATCAAATAAGTTGAGTTTTTGAAATGGGTTTGCATCAAATAAGTTGAGTTTTTGAAATGGGTTTACAACAATTAATTGAGTTGTTTTTTTTTAACATTAAACCCTTGGTTATCAAAATAAACATGAACCACTCCTCCTTTAAACTCACAGTTCGGAGAAAAAAAAAATATTAATCTAAAAGTACTCTTATAGAAAATTGGCGGGCGAGTAGGAGAGTTTGTTGGTGACGCAGAAGTTGAAAGTATGCTTCCCTTCCCTTCTCCCCCCCCCCCCCGGCCCACTCAACAACCCCCCCCACCCAGCTTGTAAAAAAAAACTAATATTGGTTGGTGAGCGCTAGTGTGGGCCAGTCCCGCCTGACACTCAGCGGGTGGTCACGTGACAATGTTCAAGTCACGTGGCAGTGATCATCTGCTGCTGTGTTGTCCCAGACTTGCCGCCAAGTTTAAATAATAAAAAAAAACAACCTGGTCCAAGTCAGCGATCACAATAACTGGACAATAGGGTGATAACAATTTTCATTATTTTTCGTAACCAACATGAAACCCCTTACATTCGAGGAACAATTGTATGTAGATGACAGTAGCAACATTATTTTTTTTTTAATTGAAAAAAGTTCCGCCACCTTTTCATTTTTGTTTTCACATATCCCGCAGTTTGACAATCAGTTTCAACTTCACACTGAATGTTTACATGACTTTCTAGACAGCTTTTAAGCACATTCCAGTCAGTTTTTCCATTTGTTTATAAACAAGGCATCTACCCTCATCTTCTAAACAGAATAGGGATCCAAGAATTCCATCTGTTGAAAAGCTAATCAATCTCACATGGATGCCCACAAACCGTCAAATTCTTGGAAACTTCACTTTTCTGTTCAATAGCCAGAAACGGCGACTGGATCGAATCAAAATTATTATTACGGATATAGAATTGCTCTTGAGTGAAATTCTAGACTTTCCACTATTATCCAGCGCACTAATCAGAAAGAAAATCAATTGTCTGTTTGATTTATATGACAAAAACAAAAAGAAACCGTCTGATAAATTTACTCCAACACTTTCTAAGTTATTCGATGTCACCAACGTCAATGGAAAATGGAAAAGCAAGGAGGATAAAGTGCTCTACCAGAGGCAAGCTAAGAGTGGAGGAAAGATTGGTTATTCAATGGTCAAACAAGCCCCTTTAGAATCAATCCACCCAAGAAAACGAATCCAACTATCCAAAACTCAATCTCAAGCCAGCTCTTCTCAATCGCAACCTACACAAACACATACAACTGTCTCACAACCTACACAAACACATACCATTGTCTCAGAATCTTCGGATTCTGAATCCTCTGCTTCTTCACCCAACTCGACAACCTATTCTTTCACGTCATCTTCTGAATGCAAACCGAAATACCAAAGAGCAAGCACTACAACAGCGGGTTTGCTAGTACTAAAAAGCAACATTTCTACACATAAAGCATATGACGTTCTTGCAACCATTGCTGAACAGGACCATGATGTGCCGGTTCCAAGTCAGGCGGGTGTTTGGAAACGAGTAATCTCTGAAGGACGGAAAATGAAAACCAAAAATTTTCAAAAACTTCAAAGCAAAGAATCCTATTGTCTCCAGTTTGATGGTAAAAGAGTGCAAGGGGAAGAGTATCAAGTAGTTATGCTGAAAATATAACAACCGAAATAAAACCCAGTACTCTTAATTATGTGATGTCTTGAGCAAGGGCTTTCAGAAGCCACAATATATTGACTGTCAGCACCATGTACTTAACCTCCTTCGGAAACATGTCATAAATTTCTTATTCAAGAACCAACGAGCAAACAAGAACTCAACCAGTTCTTCATTGACAAATTAACGCAAAACTATACCACTCTTCAGGCTGATTACCACCTAATTGTGACAGATGATGTTAGCACAGGCGAGAACCCTGGATGGCGAGATGATTTCAAGTTCTTTTTATGAATTATGTCAGGTATATCGTCATTACAAAACAACTTCACGTTGGCCTCGCATCAGCTGGAAGAAACTACCAAATTTACACTAGGCAAGATGGAACTCACATGCGATATATACTATTATAGCATTATTTCTGATACCAGAGTGGCGCAACATCCTCGCTCCTGCTTGCAACTTCATCTGCTATGAATGGGCAAATGCTTGATTCAATGTGCAACGCTACAATAAAGCGTCCTTCAATGAACTGTTTACCTCACTCATCAGGGTAAAATGCAAAAACGTGCTGTAAAACTGATGGAGGAACTTCATGCGAAATCGAGAAAATTTGAATTTTTGAATCTGAAGTTCATATGAACGATATGTTTTACAAATTTCTTGTACATTCTGTACATATTACTAACTGATCTATATCTTATTTGTTAATAAAAGTTGATTAGTTATTATTATTACTCTTTTGAATTAAGCTAAAAAAAAATCTTGTCCTTTTTTTTTTGAAAAAAGAAATATTTTTTCACTTTTTTCTTCCGAAAAATGGGGAGGTGGGGGAACTTTTTTTTAAAAAAATCAAAAATGCGATTGATATTCTTAAATTACACTTAAAAGTTCCTCGATTGCAAGTGGTTTCATAAAAAAATTTTTTTTGTTATCACCCTACTGGACAAGTTAGGTGCGTGTATTTATATCAACAGTCTCTTTGGTCTTTAGTTGTATCGTTACAGGCAGGGTCGTTATTAGGTGTTTAGTAGGGGCCCTATGGAGATTCTTCAAGAAATAATAGGGGGTACTATGCAGAGACTTCCAGAGATGAATGGGGGGCCCTGGGTAGATTGTTCAAGAAATAATTGGGGGCCCTGGGTAGATTGTTCAAGAAATAATTGGGGGCCCTGGGTAGATTGTTCAAGAAATAATTGGGGGCCCTGGGTAGATTCTTCAAGAAATAATTGGGGCCCTGGGTTGATTCTTCAAGAAATAATTGGGGCCCTGGGTAGATTCTTCAAGAAATAATTGGGGCCTGGGCAGAGACTTCCAGAGATGATTGGGTGCCCTGTGTAGATTATTCAAGAAATAATTGAGGCCCTGGGCAGAGACTTCCAGAGATGATTTGGGGCCCTGCGTAGATTCTTCAAGAAATAATTGGGGCCCTGAGCAGAGACTTCTAGAGATAATTGAGATAATAGAGATAATTTCACATCAACAAGTCTAAAACTGTGTCTAACTTGTGACATATTTGTAATGGCCCATCTAATGCAACCAGAAGGACACATGAAAACGGAAGAGCTTGGATTTGAACCATTAATCTGCACCAGTTGGACAGAACTCAAAACCCCTCAGCGGAACCTAATCACCCCTTTAAAAAAAACAATCTAACCTCTCCACCTTTACAATAGAAGCTGTCAAACCTCTAAACCCCAGATGAAACCTTGGTTTATTTAAGTTTTATTTTTTTTTTAGAAAACTAGCAAAGTAAATCAACTCATATAACATTGACAAGCGGCTATTTATTTGTACACGGGTCCTAATTGGCCATTGGTGGACGGTGGGGGTGGGTGGGGGGGGAGGATGTCTAGTCCGGCCCGCTGTAATTTTATGAAATAAACACGGGGCTGTCAACCCACTGGCCAACCTAATAAAACATCCGGGCACCACAGAACATGGCCAGAGGTCAGACGGTGCAAAAAGTCAGATTGACATGCCATTGTCACCAGGGTGGCTCACCCTTCACCCCCCACCCTCCGCCGCCCGGCCCTACCCTCACACACGCACACCCATTAAGATTATGGGGGGGGGGATATGATTTTGAAAAGCCCGGTACTATTGATGAACAGTTCACCGATGAAGCTATATTTAGATACTGTGAACACAGTCCGTAGGCGGAGCAAACCAATATTACTATTCAGCTGAATAAAGGATTAGCCTACTCGCACGCGCTGGTCGCACTCATGACCTGTCCGAGGTCAAGTTAATAGCCTTTAGAAAAATCCATTAATTTTTTTTTTAAATAGGAGTTGTTTGTCTTCTACTTTGTACTGTGTATATCTAATTGATCTGTTCAATTCGTAATAAACAAGAAAAAAAAAAACAATGCATTAAAACATATGTAAGACTTATTACATTGTATAAGTTGTTTATTTATCTATATGTATCTATGTCTCTCTGACTATAATCTGTTAAATATATGTAATATTTTCTGTTTGATTGTTTGTGTAGAATTTCTTCCATTCTCTAATGTAAGGGCTCTGGCAGTATGCAGGCTTCATGGTTAGCGCCGAATGAAGGACCCACGATAGGAGATTTATTTTTTTTATAGCTTAACTGTTTCAGGCCCAACGTAAACTACACACTGGGCCCCGCTAACAACACTTTCTATTGGCCCCGCAAACAACACTTTCCCTGGGCCCCGCAAACAACACTTTCTCTGGGCCCCGCAAACAACACTTTCTCTGGGCCCGCAAACAACACTTTCTCTGGGTCCCGCAAACAACACTTTCTCTGGGCCCCGCAAACAACACTTTCTCTGGGCCCCGCAAACAACACTTTCTCTGGGCCCCGAAAAGAACACTTTCTCTGGGCCCCGCAAACAACACTTTCTCTGGGCCCCGAAAACAACACTTTCTCTGGGCCCCGCAAACAACACTTTCTATTGGCCCCGCAAACAACACTTTCCCTGGGCCCCGCAAACAACACTTTCTCTGGGCCCCGCAAACAACACTTTCTCTGCTGGGCATCGCGTTCTGCTAGAGACACTTCTGGCTCTGGCCTGCCGCACAACTCCTTTACACTCATTGAGATCTATGTCTGTGACCCTCGCCCCCACCCTCAGGGCTTTAAGACCGTTCTGACGTAAACTAAGTAGCCGCCTCGTCCACCCCACCCTCACTGCTAACGAGGCTCCCATCCTGTTATTTCTTTTTTTTTTTTGCCTATACATAAAATGTATATCATGATTTAAGGTTTTGGTTAAGTGGGCCGGGGAGAGGGGGTCGTCATTAGGGCTCACGTAGCCGGTTGCCAGATAAAAATAGTATAAGAAATGTTATTTTTTTCTTTTACATCCTATAAATCACCGATGGGATATTTTTATATTTTTTGTTAGTACCCTTCTTTCATCCACTTATAGCCGATTGTGCAACGGCCATGGGAGAGCCACTGGAGTCTTTGGCTGGTTCGTTTGCATTTAGAGCGCTCTAAATACTTAAAGTATTCAACACACCACCTACCCAGTAGCGTAGGAAGGGTACTGTGGGTAATGCGGCCGCACAGGGCGCATTAATTGCGCTGTTAAATGTTTTGGCACTTTTCAGATTGGGAGGGCGCTAAAAAAATATAACTGGCACACACACACACACACACACACATATATATATATATATATATATGTGTGTGTGTGTGTGCGTGTGTGTGTGTGTGTGTGGCACGACTGAAATAACTTCTGTTTATAATGAAACGTTACGTGTCTGACAGATTGTAATCCAGTTAAAATGCAGATGAAGCGACAAATTAAGTAGCCATGGTTACTCATGGCGTCCGTACTCTCTTTGTCTCTGCTGTCTGTAAAAAAAATACCAACAAAAGCTTGTCAATGATGAGGTATATATAATAGGTTTATTGGGCAAGCAATATGGTTTTTTCAATAAAGACCACATTTTTTTTATTTCAGCCCTTTTTTTTTATTGAGCCAAGTCATGTGGCAAAACTTTATGCTGCAATTAACGATGTGCATAAAGCAATCAATTAAAAAAAACCAATGACAGAAGAAAAAAAAACACTAGAAAAAAACTTAATAATCGCACTTGCCTATAAGAACATCTGTTATGGTAAAATACTATCCCTTTAACGAGCCGTGTTGTTTTCGTTATCTTGCGGTAGCCTTTTAATTTCTCTGACACATTTCAACTCGTTAGTGTTAGGGCAGTGGTTCTCGAATTATTGCGACTCCCGACCTAGGAATAAATGTGTCCGGTTTTCGTGACCCACCTGTAAAGTGATATCAGTCCTGAAATTTCATAAAAGTTTTAAATTATCTAATATAATAATAGCGGTCTCGCTTCTGCGTTATATCGAAAGTGGAAGTCAAGAATTTAAAATGGCTTCTTGCTGGCGTCTCGATTCGATTAATGTTTGTTTTTTTTTTCAGATCCACAGTTTTGAATAGTTTCTGAGGTTTTCAAACATGAAACCGAAAGGCCAAAATGTGAAATAATGCCATTTTATATATATATATATATATATATATATATATATATATATATATATATATATATATATATATATATTATTTCTATTGTATATCTTCAACATATTGCGTCTTTATATTGTAATAAATTATGATAAAAATCGGATCTGTCCGAAACCACAAATAATCTAGCCTACTGATCAAACCTAAGGGAATATAACTCTATGCAAAGGTTTTGCAGGGTACAGCTAGTTAACTATATTCTTGATTAAGCATTTATTACAAAAAAATTTCAGCGACCCCCCCCCCCCCCCCGCACTTCGAATCAGCTCGAGACTCGCACTCTTTTGAGAAGCACTGTGTTAGGGTATCGCCGTACAGATGATGATGTTGTATTCTAAACCTCAACACTCAATACGAATTGCTCACTTCAGTTGCTAACAGGGACTTAGCTCAACCGAGCGTGCGTGCGTCGTCGACACAATTATTGTTTTTTTTTTTATGTACGTGGGTGCAAAACACCAACCATTCATTCTGCCATGCTCTGATTGCGTCATAAGCTTATAAAATAGTTCACATCCAACCTAAGGTACAAGCTACTGATGATGAGTGAAATAAAACGTCATATTGCGAACGGTTAGTTTTTTTTTTTGTTTTTTTTTTTTGCAGCTCAATGGATTTGTTATTATCTAATTGTCTTAAATGTTGTGTCAGACCAATGCTACTGCGTGGGGGTGAACGGAATTAGACCAGAATTTGCATTTCTACTATAATTATAGATAGCATTAATTAGAGTTGACATAATGTTTATTAAAATTGTAATTAGTTCCAACTACGCAGATAGTTTTTAAAAACAACCAGGCTGCAATAAAGTTGTTTAAGTTGATACTTGTTAATATTTAGAAATGGTCATCGTTCATACACTTCTTTAATACAGTGATTCTCAAAGTAGGGGGGTCCTTTCCTATTGGTGGGTGGCGGGCGAATTTCATGTGTGTCGTGAAAAAAAAATAATAATGTAATTAAAAGGATCAAAAAATCTATCTGTGCAAAATTACAACGCTATTTCTTTAAATAGTATAACTATAAACGTTTGAAAATCTGATACATTTAGTGAGAAAAGCTGTATATATATATATATATATATATATATATATATATATATATAGTATACAATGAATGAAGCGTTGATTGTCTTTCTTTTATTGCTGGTGGATCTACAACAACTGATCTCGAAACCCAAATGTTGGCATGGGGGTAGCGAAGAGTAAAAGTTTGAACACCACTGTTGTAAGATATTCGTTTAAAATACTTTTATCTATCCTGTATCTGCCTAATGCCAGGGCCATCGAGGCAGTTGAAGTGTCAACAGGCCCGTAGCGTGCCCTGCCTTCATCTCCCTAACTAATTTCAGGTATCCATTTAAATCTGGGTGGACTTGGGGGAATTATCAACAATCTCACGTGAAAAAAATCCTTTTCTTCAAACCCGGTATTCTCTGGTGTACAGCCCAAGCGCTCTTCACCGTTATATTCAAATGAGTACAAGGGATTCCGCTTAATTGGGACAGCCGCTTATTTGGGACAAATCTCAAAGAAACCAAATCAAGAAGCCAATGGTAAATTTGTATGTTTAATTGGGACAGACGCTTAATTGGGACAAAAAGCCTCGGTCCCGATGTGTCCCAATTAAGCGGAATCGACTGTATATATAACGTTGTAAGCTTCTATCTTTCTAAATCAACCAGCGAGTCAGACTATGTGTGTATCTCTTTGTTTTACCGTCGGTCATTAGTTGACATCTATTACCCCCCCCCCCTCCTGCTCAAACACTTTTACTTTATACTTCGATGTTTTCCTTTTTAAAAAAAAAATGATCACATAAAGCACAGCGGAAAAAAAAATACAAACTGCACGTGCTGTAAGACCTAGCTTGTTTATTCAATTTGGAATTTTAAAATATTTCTCGTCTTACAAGACATTGCTTGAATAGTATGGCAAAAAAAAAATAATAAAAAAAACTACGGTCTTGTCAAATATAGTTTAAACCACGTCACTGGTCAACAGATGATTTGTTTGGTCTGTCTACCTGTAATGAGCTCTGGCTTCAAACGTATGAATGAATGATTGATTACACTTAAATGAATGCAATACCGAAAAAGTATATCGTGTCATAATATGTCGTTAAGTTACAGAAAATTGAAAGAATTCGTTTTTTTTAAATATTTTTAATAAATTATTTTATCAAGCAATATCACTGCTATAGATACTTAGACGCCCCCCCCATGTAGTATTTCCATTAAACTTTTACTGTGAATGCTTTTTTTCTGCTCGACTTCCATATTTTTTCCTCTTGTCATTAATTATCACACACAGATAAATGGACGCTGAATGAATCAGTTTTATAGTTGGCAAGTAAGCCCCCCCCCCCAAAAGATACCTGCAGGCGAAGTGTTTAGACATGATTAGAAAACATGTTGCCACCTTTTTTTTTTTAAAACACCATCTGGTATTTTTTGGGGGCATTTTTTTTTCCTCAAATTTCTTTTGTCAAAGCGTCGATTTTTTTGTTTTACAGAGGAGAAAAATATCTTTAAAAAAAACTTGAATGGTGTAAAACAAGAATAAGAAGAACGTTGTTTTCTATAACATGATTGAAATGATTGTTTTTAAAAATCTTCTACATCTTGAACTCTCATCTCTCTTCATGCCTTGTCCATGTTATGAATGTCTGGACGATGTCCTGAAAGCATTCTGCGGTGGACTCTATTCATTGGAATAACGAACGACCTGAGAAATTTGGCAACATAAAAGGGCCATAAAAAGAAAAAGGGGAGCTAATCATGTCTAAGGGTTAGATTTTTTTCTATAAAAATAAAAATGTTACATGGAAAAGGATAGAAAAGGGGAGACAATTTAATGGTTCGTTAGACACCTGACAAAACTTATCAGTTCGGTCCATTAAACTCACTAAAATGAGTAGAGGTACTAACTTTGCTTTAAGATTAAAAAAAAAGGAAACTAGTAAGGACCAGTACGTAGGGTCATCGCGTGAGTTAAAAAAAAATAACTCAGGTGTAAAGGTTCCTGTGAAGAGTGAGTGTTTAATCATATGACACTGGTCAGAGTGAGTGTTTAATCATATGACACTGGTCAGAGTGAGTGTTTAATCATATGACACTGGTCAGAGTGAGTGTTTAATCATATGACACTGGTCAGAGTGAGTGTTTAATCATATGTCACTGGTCAGAGTGAGTGTTTAATCATATGACACTGGTCAGAGTGAGTGTTTAATCATTTGACACTGGTCAGAGTGAGTGTTTAATCATATGACACTGGTCAGAGTGAGTGTTTAATCATTTGACACTGGTCAGAGTGAGTGTTTAATCATTTGACACTGGTCAGAGTGAGTGTTTAATCATTTGACACTGGTCAGAGTGAGTGTTTAATCATTTGACACTGGTCAGAGTGAGTGTTTAATCATTTGACACTGGTCAGATACCGTATGGACACATGGATGAATTTAATTGTATGAATAGCAGTCGTTTTACTTATTCAATTGGCTACTACTATAACCTCTTTTTAATAAATGAGGGGGGGGGGGAGTAAAAAAAACAGGATAGCTTTTTATTGCCTTGTATACATCAATAGAACTCAGTTTGTGATACATTTAAAGTGAACAAATATACTTTAAAATATTACTTATAACTGGAAATAAAGTACAATGACTTAACATCTTTTAAAGACAAGGATATATTTGCAGGCAGACAGATAGTTTTATTAAGAGGCATTTATAGACACAAGATGTATACGGGTAGACCTATATAAAAATATATACACAGGTAGATAGATTAACGGAGACATATAGATACACACATAATCAGCTTCATGGATTATAACATATCGGTAGACAGATAATCCTTTTAATTGATCGGTAGATTGATAAATAGTCAATTTTTTTTACACATTGTAACATTTTCTCTTCGCTATCCGGATATAGTCATTGTTTATAAACATTGTAACATTCTCTCTTCGCTATCCGGACATAGTCATTGTTTATACATATTGTAACATTCTCTCTTCGCTATCCGGACATAGTCATTGTTCATAAACATTGTAACATTCTCTCTTCGCTATCCGGACATAGTCATTGTTCATAAACATTGTAACATTCTCTCTTCGCTATCTGGACTAATCATTTTTTTTACACATTGTAAAATTCTCTCTTCGCTGTAAGGGCAGTCATTTTTTACACACTGTAAAATTCTCTTTTCACTGTACGGACAGTCATTTTTTAAACACTGTAACATTCTCTTTTCGCTGTCATTTTTTTTTCGCCATTAACAAAACAAAAACCAACATACACTTGAACTTCAACCTATGAACCCGTTTTAAAAATCCAATTTTTTAATTTCTTTTAGTTTCTTGTCCATGGTTATCATTCGCCTGTTAATAACTCGACCATACACACACACACACAAATATTCTCCCGTTGCTCACAGCACCCCCCGCGCTATTGTTGCTTCACTTAATTCAACAGGAGAGCTTCCCTCACCAGCCAACGCCCTCGTCCCACTGCCCAGACCTGCCCCTCTCTTGTTTTTTTCCCCTCCACCTTCCCCCCCCCCCCCCCCATCATCCATGTTTCATTAGTTTTCAAACACTTTACTAAACAGACAACCCGGGGCTGTCCATCTCACTCAGTTCACTCCCCTTTTTTTTTTTTTAAAATATATTACAGATTGCGTCCCCTTAATAGTGACCTCAGTACAAAGTACTTTGTGTTATAAAGGCGGAGGGCGACACATTGTAACATTTAAAAAAAAAAAGATCTGTTTAAGGGTTGGACAGAATGATCAGATATATTGAAAAAAATATTTTTCTATTGAATATTTATCTATACCAGTGAGGGTTCAAGATGTGTTTGCTGGACAAGGAAATTAATTGGAACGTTTAGTCAACGCGATATTTTCTTTCTCACAGAGATGACCTAAATAGGCATGTCAAATATGAGTAAATGTAACACAAATAGTTGAGCTCCTAGATAATATTTAATCTTTCTTTTATACAACTTGTAACGAGTACATTGTTTGATTTTGGATCATTAGTAGTTAATAAACTTTGAATTAAACTGGAGGAGAATCAAACCAAATATAAAATGTTGCCATCAGGGTACGCACCGTTTCGGAATGTATTTATTAGCTAAATGAAACTAAAGTCAGTGATGCAATGTTGTGTTAGCTTAACGAATAGCTTGTGTCCATCAGTTATTATGATTATGGTAAGAAATGGAGGTAAAAATTGAAGATATGTAAGACTTTCATGAATGAATCATAACCAACTTGCATAACAAATCAATCTGCCATTGGATAGTTTACTCTAATGATGATTTGTGATTGGTCCAAAAGTGTCGTTATTTTATTTATTACTTAACGAACTACTCGATACTAATGAATAGTCACATGAACAAAGAAAGTATGAAATGCCGTCAGTATGATCCATCATTAACACATTTCGTTTATGCATTTTCATCACTTTAGTATTTCTTGGTTTGTGGATAAATGGGTACGGCATTAACATTACTTTAGTATTTCTTGGTTTGTGGATAAGTGGGTACAACATTTTCATCACTTTAGTATTTCTTGGTTTGGGGATAAATGGGTACAACATTTTCATCACTTTAGCATTTCTTGGTTTGGGGATAAATGGGTACAACATTTTCATCACTTTAGTATTTCTTGGTTTGGGGATAAATGGGTACAACATTTTCATCACTTTAGTATTTCTTGGTTTGGGGATAAATGGGTACAACATTTTCATCACTTTAGTATTTCTTGGTTTGGGGATAAATGGGTACAACATTTTCATCACTTTAGTATTTCTTGGTTTGGGGATAAATGGGAACGGCATTAACATTACTTTAGTATTTCTTGGTTTTGTGTTAAATTGGAGAGACATCTTTATCACTTTACTATTTCTTGGTCTGGGGTTAAACGGGGCGGCATTTTTTTAGTCCTCCGTGGGCACCAATGATGCGAGTTACACTGCTGTCTGATATTTACCTGTTCTGCCAAGTTTTTTTGTCTATAGTGTGAATAGTAAAAAATACCAAGCAGCAATTTAAGCCTCATGCTGCCTTTTAGAAAATAATATCGGCCTTCATAAGAGCAGCAAGAGAAGGTGTTGTGCGTCTTTTTTAAACCGATCACATTTATGCGTAGACCGGCACCAAGTATCACTCGCAGTTGGCAATTTGTTGTTTTCAAACCTGTCATTCCTAGCACATACAGAACTATATATATATATATATATATATATATATATATATATATATATATATATATATAAATGAATGATAAACAAGCCATGCAAAATATTACATGTAATACCAAAAAGTATATTGTGTCATAATATGTTGCTAAATTACAGAAAATTGAAAGCATTTGTTTTTAATATATGTAATACATTGTTTTATCAAGTACTATCACTGATATAGATGTATTTAGACGTCTTCTACCATGTAGTATTTCCATTAAACTTTGACTGTGAATATTACACGGAAATGTTAAACGTAAATACACATAAAATTCAGAGACGTCGTAACGTAAGGGCCGCCGGGAAATCAGCCTTTGGGCCTCACAAATATATATAGGCCCTTGTACGGGGAGAGCAGGGGTGAATTGATGGGGGCTGATAATTTTGTTAAAGATTGACATCGTCTATATTGGTCCGCTGAAAAAAAAAATCATGTCCCTTGAAAGCAATGAATAACAAAATATCAGATGAAACAGAAGGTCTCACTTGATTAACTCCAACGTCTTGTGAGTAAGGGGATGAGGTGGGTGGGGGGGGGGGACATATTTGCTTAATTTCATTGCGATCGTATAAAACTTTATCTCAAAGGAAAGGATCTTTCAGTTAGTTAAACGGAAACATTCGATGACGCGCCTGTTTCCCTGAAGATAGTCATCAGAAATTGAAACTACTTCAAGGGTTTGCCTTGTCATCACCATTTGTCTTTAACGTCTGCTTCATCAGTTTCATAACCTACCCCCCCCCACCCCTCAAACCCTATATAACAAACACCCGGTCTTCATGTTAACATCTTTTAGCTTTCCTCTTCATCCCACCCATCTTTATTGTTTTCAGTCACAGTCGCCATTTTTAATTAATTTTTAAGAATTAAAAAAAAATATGTTAATATATATATATATATTTTGTCTCAAACTTATTCTCATAAAAACAGATCTTCAAGGTGCAAAGTTACATTAGTAAAATGTTACCAACATCATAGACGGCAATTGGTCTCAAACATGTTTTCGTTAAACTACCCATTTTCGATAACAGTTTTTTTTTTTAGTTTCACGTCCCACCTGCAACGAAAAACGAAAAAAACGATATAAAAAAAGAAAGAGAATGTAAGCGTCATTAATTGTGTAAATTAAGTGTGTAAATTAATTGCGTAAATTAATTGTGTAAATTAATTGTGTAAATTAATTGTGTAAATTAATTGTGTAAATTAATTGTGTAAATTAATTGTGTAAATGAATTGTGTAAATTAATTGTGTGAATTAATTGTGTAAATAGATTGTGTAAATTAATTGTGTAAATAGATGTTCAGTTTTATTGTTCAGTTCAACACACGTATAAGTTTTATAATATACTGAGAAATAGAGTTGTAATTATACCTATATAAATTATTGATCATTTAGTCATATATATATATATATATATATATATATATATATATATCATCAGCAGGGTCGCAACCAGTATGTTGAAGTTGGTAGGATCCAAAATATTAGGGAAGATGAAAATTGGTATGTCTGCCCCCGAATTTTGGTAGGGTCGAAAACGAGTGTCTTGGTATTTGGTAGGGTCCGGACCCGCACGGACCGCACATAGGTTGCGCCCATGATCATCAGTCCAAACACATCTTTCTTTCAAAATATGCAATTTGTGCCTGAAAAGCAATTATTATCTATACCAGCACTTTTAATTATGTTTTGAGATTGTTTGATTTAGACCCTCCCACAGAGAAAAAAAAATTACTAAAACCCAAGTATTGTCAAAATTGGGTTACAATGTGTTAAAGTTTGAAAACACTACTGTGAGAGATTCGTTTAAGATACCAGTATGTATTTATATTTTTAAAAAAGTAAAGTTTCCCCTTAGCCTAAGAGGCCATCGGGGCAGATGACGTGAGGAGATCGTCTGTTGATGTAAACTCGGCACGTGAAGGGAGTGTATGGCTAGCCACAACGCCCAGCCGCCTTTTACTTCCCTAACCGTGTCACGTGACCCATTTAAAGCTGGATGTATTTGGGGGACTTTACACCCAATTTCACATGGTTAAAAAAATATTTTTCTTCTCGCCGAGCATCGAACCCGGGATATATATATATATATATATATATATATATATATATATATATATATATATATTAAAAAAGTAGCAAAATGATATTCAAACATTCTAACACCGCCTCATAGTTGAATGAGGACAATTGTTATGTTGTTGTTTTTTATCTACACCCCCTTACTCTCTAAACATGAGCAACGCGCTTGGGCAGTTGAAGTATTATAAAGGAAGGCAGCACGTTAGTAAAAGTGTATCCCTTGCTACCATGCGCGGCAGAACAGAAGTAACTGTTAAATGCTGACATGTGAAACCAGTTAAAAAGCATCAACTAGATCAGGGTGCATTACAGGGGAGGAAACCTGACCGTCACAGGGGGGTAAAAAAATGTATTTCACAAATCAACTCACAGCCTGTAGGCGTATAGGTATCATTATGTCCTGTGTACTGCCACGCTTGGTACACGGTGCGTTTTATCTTGCTAATCGATTATAAATTTTATGGGAGGAAAAAAATATATGTTTAATAAGGATCAAAGCAAATGCGATCATCTATCTTAAAAGAGGGTCATATAATTGTCCAAGGGGCTTAAGCGAGAAAAAATGGTTGATTTTTTGTTTAGATTTTTATAACTGGGTGACATTTTTCAGTAAAATTATAATTCAGTCCATTGTTTATAGCCTCCCTCTCTCTCTCTCTCTCTCTCTCTCTCTCCCTCTCCCCCTCTCTCTCTCCCTCCCCCTCTCTATCTCTCCCTCTCTCTTTCTCATTCTCTCTCTCCATCTCTCTCACTTATTCTCTCCCTCTCTCTTTCTTTCTCTCTCTCCCTCTCTCTTTCTCACTCTCTATCTCTCTCACTCTCTCCCTCTCTTTTTCTCACTCACTCTCTCTCCCTCTCTCTTTCTCATTCTCTCTCTCCCTCTCTCTTTCTCACTCTTTCTCTCCCTCTCTCTCTCTCCCTCTCTCTTTCTCATTCTCTCTCTCCCTCTCTCTTTCTCACTCTTTCTCTCCCTCTCTTTCTCATTCTCTCTCTCCCTCTCTCTTTCTCACTCTTTCTCTCCCTCTCTCTCTCCCTCTCTCTCTCCCTCTCTTTCTCTCTCTCCCTCTTTCTCTCTCTCCCTTTCCCCACCCCTCATACTTATTTTATTCAACCATTTTCTAAATCACTTTCATTTAATAAATCACCCCTTCACCTTACACTATAAATAACCTTCTTCTCAACCGGTATTATGCGTACCCCGAAAAATACCATACAGGGTTATGCAGGAGTACCGGCGATATGTTATGTTCGTTGAAAACGACCAAGAGTTTGATGAGTGTCACGAGTTTGCTGTGTGACTCATCACCAAACCACGTGCCCAAGTATCGCATTAGAAAGTTTAGCGATACTAACTGAACTGTTGACAGGGGGGACGGAAGGATCGTGCGTTAAAGGGCTCGACTGTCGATCTGAAGGTCTCTGGGTTCGATCTCCGGTGAGGACCAATGGAAATTTCAGGTCATGATGAAAGTTCTCCACTTTATCTCCCGTGCTGCATCCTCGGCCTATGCACTATCGGCCTATGATGGGGGATGAAAGAAGAAGCCCCCCCCCCCCTAAAAACTGTCCCAATCACAGGATCTGATAGATTTCATCTTATTCTTACAGGGACATCACACGCTAGCCGTTGATACATGTTTGTATCACCAGGAAGAATTATAATTGCGGTTTCAATTTTTTATTTAAAAAAAAACAACAACAAACAAGCAGGTTTATGTTAATGGTGGCGGTTCAATGTTATCTTTTGAATCTAGCATGCGTGAGTAGAATCAGACATCTGTAACAACCGCACATGCTCACTATGCACCTACAGATTGAAAGAAAATAAATGTATTTTTTTTTTAAAAAAAAAAAGGTCAGAAATAAATTGTGGTTTTTTTTTTCGCCTGCTGTTCTGGGTTGTAAGCATTTTTTTTTTCAGATAATTGTTTTTCGGTAGCTGCATATTTGAGTTTCCATAAAAAACGAATCATGGCCTTGTGTATTCAGCATTCAACCATTAACAGCATATGGTGATAGCATCAACCATATATATTCCATTTACATGAAAATGAAACTCACTTTAAAAAAAAAAAGAAATTTTAAAAAAGCAAATGTAAAACACAAAACAAAAAAAGTGTTACTAAAATAACAAAAGCTAAAGCTGTTTTTTTTTTAATTTCAATTTGATATCAATGACAAAACAGTTATGAAAGCCAAATGCTAACGTCCAACATCTGCTTTGCAAAATTAATGCAACGGTTTTACAAATGACCTGCCTCACTATCCACTCTCCTAATTATCCGAAAAAAAAACCCTAACCCTACTCCCATAACACCAATTTTCCACACACCCCCCCACCCCCCCACACACACCCACGTAGCCAATCGACTGGACGAGGTGCATGTGTGTTGAACACTACAGAGTAAAATATTCATTCCATGTACGTCAACAAAGAGGCGCAAACGTTTTGCCATCCACCCCCACCCCCACATGCCTGGGTGACTCTCGCCCCTTATAATCCCCCCGTCTGTATCTTCTTTCCCTTTCTCCCCCCCCCCCCAACCTTTCACTCACCCCCACTCGAACCTAACCCCGCTCCCCCCCCCTCCACCCACGTCACAGCATCATCATGACATCGATGAGGCGATTTCTAGTACGATTCGGCCTTGGAATAGACCTTGAATTATGTATTTCCTGTTTCTAATTCTTTCTTTGTTTACCTATAATATATTTTTTGTTATATAAATTTACTCTTCCTATGTTATAATTTTATTTTTGTTTATATATTATGTTCGTGGTTTTAAGTAAATTTCTTTTTTTTATATAAAGTAAACAACCCTGGTCAGTAAAGATCAGCTTTGGTCAAGGATTTACAGCAGCCAGTGTAAAACGGTCACAGCTAATCATGCTTTTGAACAACCGCACATACAAGAAGAATGACGATAAGAAAACAAGGGTGGAGCTTTGTTGGGAGTACATGTATTTGTCTTTTGTAGAGAGCTGCATCTTCATGCTGCAGCATTAACTGTGGGTTACAGGTTCGACTCCCGGCCGTTCCCAGACTCCCGTGGTGCCTCAGTGGCCCTTGCACTATAGGCTACGGTGGGGGTGAAAGAAGGGAACTACATTAGCAGTTTTTTTTTAGATCTAAGAGGTAAAAAATGTATCCTTTCAAGGACTAGGGGGGAAAAAAGAAACTGTCATGGGCGTATGGTGTAGAGCAGTGTAGACTGGTGTAGATCAGTGTAGAGTGGTGTAGAGCAGTGTATATTGGTGTAGAGCAGTGTAGAGTGGTGTAGAGCAGTGTATATTGGTGTAGAGCAGTGTAGAGTGGTGTAGAGCAGTGTAGAGTGGTGTGGAGCAGTGTAGTTGGTGTAGAATGGTGTAGAGCAGTGTAGAGTGGTGTAGAGCAGTGTAGAGTGATATAGAGTAGTGTAGAGTGGTGTAGAGCAGTGTAGAGTGAGAGCAGTATAGAGTAGTGTAGAGTGGTGTAGAGCAGTGTAGTTGGTGTAGAATGGTGTAGAGCAGTGTAGAGTGGTGTAGAGCAGTGTGGTTGGTGTAGAATGATGTAGAGCAATGTAGAACAGTGTAGAGTGGTGTAGAGCAGTGCAGAGTGGTGTAGAGCAGTGTAGAGTGATGTAGAGCAGTGTGGTTGGTGTAGAATGGTGTAGAGAAGTGTAGAGCTGTGTAGAGCAGTGTAGAATGGTGTAGAACAGTGTGGTTGGTGTAGAGTGGTGTAGAGCAGTGTAGAGTAGTATAGAGCAGTGTAGAATGGTGTAGAGCAGTGTAGAGTGGTGTAGAGCAGTGTAGAGTGATATAGAGTGGTGTAGAATGGTGTAGAGCAGTGTGGTTGGTGTAGAATGGTGTAGAGCAGTGTAGAGTGATGTAGAGCAGTGTGGTTGGTGTAGAATGGTGTAGAGCAGTGTAGAGTGGTGTAGAGCAGTGTGGTTGGTGTAGAATGGTGTAGAGCAGTGTAGAGTGGTGTAGAGCAGTGTAGAGTGGTGTAGAGCAGTGTGGTTGGTGTAGAATGGTGTAGAGCAGTGTAGAGTGGTGTAGATCAGTGTAGAGTGGTGTAGAGCAGTGTATATTGGTGTAGAGCAGTGTAGAGTGGTGTAGAGCAGTGTAGAGTGGTGTAGAGCAGTGTGGTTGGTGTAGAATGATGTAGAGCAGTGTAGAGTGATTAGAGCAGTGTAGAATGGTGTAGAGCAGTGTAGAGTGGTGTAGAGAAGTGTAGAGTGATATAGAGTGGTGTAGTAGCTTATTTTACATGACGTTTTTTTTATAAATAAAACTTATCATATGTAACAATTTTACATTTACAAAGGTATGTTTTAATTTTATTTTTCAACCGTATAATAAAGACTTCACTTTAGATCGTCTCGTTGCTATTTTAAATGGAGTTGACGTCGGATCACAGATCGAAACACGAAACAAAATTGTTTCGCGAAAAAACTCATATTTATCAATTTATATCTAGGTTTATTTCCAGAGTTTCATATTATGGACAAAAATCACGCACAGAAATGTCCAGCATGGTTGACTAGCAGCATAATTTACGACCATTTCTACAAGTCTTTTTAATATTGTTTAGTATTAGGGCTCGACCAACCACCTGTCTAGTCAGATTATAACTTAAGTCGTCGTTTATCAGATTTTGAGTATTCTCAGAGAAACCGCCAGAAATAACACCTCTCTCTCTCTCTCTCTCTCTCTCTCTCTCTCTCTCTCTCTCTCTCTCTCCCTCTCTCTCTCTCTCTCTCTCTCTCCCTCTCTCTCTCTCTCTCCCTCTCTCTCTCTCTCTCTCTCTCTCTCTCCCTCTCTCTCTCTTTGAACTATCTCAGTGATAACTGTGGGCTGAGACTTAGTTTCGTAGAGCCCGTGAGATCAAACTCGCTTTGTTCCTCAACATTTGGTAACTGCCATAAAGGCCGATGGCCAGTAAGCTACCCGACTGGTCAACCCTGTGGTCCGCCAGATCGAGGTACTCAAATAGCACATAATCCAAGGTTTCCTCAACTTTTCTGCTGTGTCCGCACAGAGAATCGACATTGGGCCCTAACCTCTCAAAGTACGGACCTATAGGACAATGCCAGAAATAACTCCTGAAAAATGTTTTTTGAAACATATTTTTTTTATGATAGACATTAATATTTGAAACTCTATCACAAAAAATATATATTTAAAAAAAAATAACACATGTTTTCCAAATAAGGAGATGGGGTGTGTGGGCAGGATCGATACTTCTCATACGGGGTTCCAGAGGGAAGGATGGTCGTGCGGTAAAGCGCTCGACTGTCGACCTGATGGTACCAGGTTCGATCTCCGGTGAGGACCAAAGAAATTTGTCAGATCTTGGCTCGAGTTCCCGATATATCTCCAGTGGTGCCTCCATGGCCATTGCACTATCGGCTATGGTGGGGATGAAAGAAGGGCACCGTCTCATTAGTGTTTTATAGGATCTAAGAGATTTCATCTCATCCTTACAGGGACTTCCCACACATGTGGGTTCCAAAGACAATCAAATTTTAAACATTTTTAAAATAGAAATTATATCCCCGAGTAGCGTACGTCCATGAGTAAACTATCAGACCTATTTCTAAAGAAACCATGTGTGAATGTATTTCTATCTACCTCTGTAGAGAATGTATTAGTGCGTCGATATTACCACAAGCAGAGATATAATCAAATGCCATACAGATGCGCACTAAATCGTAAGAGGAAGAAAAAAGAAGAATCGACTAAGTAGTCTTACAAAAAAAAAAAAAAGATATACACCAATAAAAGACACGGACAATGAACCAAAAAACACCACCACCAACACAATAGACAGACTCAACAGTGATTGGTTACTTCAATACACTGATTCGCCCATTCATTGGTTAGTTCTATACACTGATTCGCCCATTCATTGGTTAATTCAATACACACAGTATCGCCATTCATCTACTCATTGTCTAAATGAGCAGTAATCCATTTCTTTACACACTCACTCACAGCTGCTCCAAACCATTCCCACGGCCTCAGCCCATTGGGGATCAAAATAAACCAGACTCAGATCAAACTAGCATAATCACGCACATTGAAACACCAACAATAAAAACATTTTAAAAAATACATCTTTGATTACCGCCAATTATACTTTTGAAACAATTGATTTTTTTTTTCGAAAATATTATTTATATTTTTTTTCCCGCTTAAATCTTAACTTAATTATTATTATAATTATGATTTTAATTTTTAGTCGTTATTTCATTGTATATATATATATTTCTTTTTTCTAGACAATTTCTATAGTGACGACTTCCTTCCCCCCCCCCCCAACCAAACGTTCTCATACCCAAACACATGTTAGCTGCCCTTTGCCCCCAACACACACACACACAACACACAACACACACACTGCCCTTTAGTACACAGAAGAGAACATTCATTTAAAATCATCATGAATAGAGCCATTAAATGGCACATAATATTAAAGACAAACTGTCTCATTTGCCTAATCAGTTTGGCACTTGGTTCCAACAGCTGTCACAATCTGCACATACAGACAGACATATTAGCGTTTTTTTTTCTTTTTTATGTATTTTATTGTATTTTATTTTATTGTGTGCATTTGCGGCATTTTGGTGGGGAGGGAGGGGGGGTTGGGCAGGGGGGGGCTGTGACTCAGATTTACAATTGGTTTTTGAAACGGTTCTGAGAATAAAGTAAATAGAAAGGAGAATTTATGTGTGTGTGTGTGGGGGGGGGGGGAAAGAGTTGGGGGCATAGAGTCTTGCAGTAACCTTTGCTTGCCATATTTTTGTCAATTAAAAAAAGAAATTGTGTGTGTGTGTGTGTGTGTGTGTGTATGGGTGAGTGGCCTTGAGAGAGAGGGGTGTGGGTGTTGGTGGAGTTAGGCGATCATGTTTCGTCATGACCTTGAGACAAGGTTAGTTACACAAACTTCTGGAAAAAGGGGCGACTTCTTTATTTTAATTTTTATTGTTTTTTTTAACTAAACAAAAAAAGACGAAATGTCGGGGGGGGGGGGAGGGAATAAATAAATCATTTCATAAATAGCATGTAAATGAACAAAAAGATTTCCTTTTGTCGGCTCATGCCAATAACGGATACAGCTCAAGATGACTCTGCGCCTTCAACAGCTTTTCACGTACGACAGCCGGACGCTCGGTGTACGACGGCCGGACGCTCGTTGTGTACGACGGCCATGCTGTCGGCGGGGGTGTTGTCCGCTGCAAGTCTTTGATAGATGTGGCAGTCGCTCCATGCCCTTCTTTCTCCCCCCCCCCCCCCACAGTCCAACAAAGATCTTAACAGAATAACGAACCAACGGCGCGTGGCCCACCATAAGTACTTCCATCTTGTACTACCGCTCTCCCTATGGCGACATCTTCTTCATGCAACATCCGCCACACCCCCACCCTCAACCCACCTCCCCATGTGACAAACCCCCCAAAATGCACCATCCTCTCCTCCTTACACAGCCTTATACTTTTATTATATTGTTATTTTTTTTTTAAAGGGTCGACATCCTGCCTCCCTCTCTCTCTCTCTTTCTCTCTCTCCCTCTTAACCCCCCCCCCCTTTACCACCTTTCCAAGCTCATTCATTTTCTACTCTGTTAATGTTTATTTGAAATTTTAAACAGAGCGTCGTCGAAGGATCATGGAAGTGCGTGCATGGGGGGGGGGGCTATGAGCAAATCGTGCACCCCCCCCCCCCCCACAACCACACCCCCAACCGTCCTCCCCGAAAAACGTCCAGGATTCAAGAGCCAGATTAGCGTCTATTGAGGTAAACACCGTAATTTGCGCTGTTAACGGGACTGGACTGGGGACCAACGAGACTTGAGGGAGGGGAAGGGGGCAGGGGGTGTGCATAACCAGTCGTCTTTTGAGATGCACGTGCGCCATGATCACTCTCCATATATGTTCAGCTCTTTATGTCATTTGACAAAGTTTTCTTCTAGCCCTACCCCCTCCCCGCCGTTTCCTCAAATAAAACACTGCTCACCCGAGTGATGTTGTGTTTTTATCCTTCTCCTTCTCTTCCCCCCCACGAGTGTGCCCAAAATAATATTCTAGAAGACAAAGTGAAGAAAGGAAAAAAAAAGAATGAAGAAAGAGGGGGGAAGGGATGGAATAAAAAAAAATGTCAATTTGAATATGTCTCCAAATGCTAGCTGTGTACATCACCTGCTGTTGTCTGCAGATGGGGTGGATCGTTAGGGGTGGAGTGTGGTGGGGGTGGGGAGAGTAGAAATTTGAAGATAAGCAGTGTAGCGGGATGAATGCATTTTGCACTGAACCTGCCTCTGACAAGGGGGGGGGGAGTTTTGTTTCAAAAGGTGCCCACGAGCGGACACAATGATGAATCAACTTTAATAAAAAAAAAATAACTAATAATAATAAAATTTAAAAAAAAAAAAAACACAACTGTGAAAACAATAGTTGTTAGAAATAAAGGATCTTCATTTAAATTTCTTTGACAAAAAAAAATAATTTAAATTATGGTCTTGAATGTGTATAAAGAGAACATTAAGAGAGAGAGAGAGAGACATTGTGGGATTATTTTTTTTTTTTGTATTATATCATCGTCCTCTTTCAAGGTACCGTTAGATTGGAGATCATGAATAATTCATTTCTGTTAAAGCAGACTTAACAGGATGACGGGGGGGGGGGGGGGGGGGTAAGGTTAGGGATGTTGTTTCAGATAAAGTTGTGTAACTTGGTGATGGATGGTGGTGGGGGGTGCAGACAGAAGGAGGTGGAGGCGGCGGGGTGGGGGGAGGGAAGGAAGTGATATAATGACCCAACGATCTGAGAAAAATCTGCCTGAAGACGACAAAATAAAGAAAAAGGGCCTCTTACGATGGACAATATGTTGAGCACAAGGGACAGAATTTGTACTCACAATTTTTTTTTTTTGCATCTAGCAACTCCCTCTTTCATTTTTTTTTTTGTTGTTTCGAGCTAGATGAGTTGAAGATTGCTTTGTTTAACGAGCAGACGGGGGAAGGAGGAAATTTTTTGAAAAAAAAAAAAAGAGAATTCTACATCAGCATGGAGTGAAATATGATTACACTAACTTATTAGTGCTCGGTGGGGTAAGGTGTGTGTGTGGGTGGTGGAGGTGGGGAAGGGAGGAGTTCTTGTGTTTTATTTCTTTTATTTTTGCGTTGGTTGGTGTTTTTTTTTTTCTTGTTTTTATTTTACGTCATACACGAGGCAGTTGACAAGACGATTTCATTTATGATCAACGCCTTCAGTATTATTATAATTGTCATTACCATTCATTATTATTATTATTATTATTATTATTATCATTGCTCGTGGAAACTTCAAAGGAAACGACGATAGCTTCGGCGGCTTTAACTATCTCGTAAGTTTTAAGTCAAAGATGGGGAATGGTAGGGTGGGGGTGGGGGCGGGGAGGGGTGGGGCAGGGGGGTGCTGTGATGGAAAAAAAAAACAACTATCATTGAGCTATTTTGATTTCATCTGATAGTAACGAGATAGCCCCCCATGGGCGATGAAAGAAGATTTTATCTGAATGGGGGGGGGGGTTTATAAGATTTTAGAAAGAAAAAAAAAAAAGAAATTAGACAGAAGTCACGGTGTTTAGTAATAAATGCAAAGCTACAGTTACTATTAACACTTCACGCAGCTTCATCGTTACATGGGCGTGGGCAAGAGACGGTTGGAGGGGCGAGGGGGTGAAATTGGAGGGAGGGTGGGGAGGGGACGGGAATGGGTATCGCTCGTTTTCCCCCCTTGAAGAAATCCGATGTGTTCCCCCCCCCCACCCTCCCTGATTATCGCCTGTCTTTCCAGGAGGGCGGCGGAGAGTTATTGCTGCGGTTGTCTGTTTGTGTGTGTGTGTGTGTGTGTGTGTGTGTGTGTGTGTGTGTTATTGGCGCGCAGGGTCTTTTCCTTTTCTAATACCCGTGTCATACCATTAGCAAGTTAGATGAACTATGACCTCTCGCTTGTGAGGTACTAAATGTGGGGGTCGGGGGGGGGGTAGAGGATGTAGCCTTCTATGAAAAGAAGGAGCGCTTGTTCTCCGTCAGATTTGAATAAAACTCTGTAGCAATTAATGTTTTGGTGGTTTAACATCTATTTGTTTAGCATTACAATATGAAATAATTAGCCAAACACTAGCGTATAATTTCCTAGCTATATGGATCAATAATTTTTCTAGGTGCAAAGCACTGTACATGCGATGAACTATTCCATTTTTTTTTGTCGTATTTTGTCGTCTCTGTGTTCAACATTCCAGCTTCCCGCCATAATTTTCAAAAGCACCGGAACTTCCATGAATGTAAACATGCGCAGTGTACCCATTGAGCATGCTGATTGCCATGAAGCGGCGGACCTAAATGCAATCACACAAAGCTGCATGCATGCATGCCCTCTCTTTCCCTCTCGCGTCACATTGTGTGCTGTGTGTCCGCTCACCCAATTTCCTTCCCCCCCTCCCCTCCCCCGACACTGCTCACGCTGTTGCTGACTCGTCGATCGGTCTCAGTCTGTTGAGACGTCACCAACCAAAGTTCAATTGAATGTCATGATGTACCTCACCGTCTACAATAATACATCAACCCGGCCTCGCCGTTTGGGAAATGTAATTTTTTTTAGGAGGTTTAATTCTATTTAATTAATATCTACTGTCAAAATACTATCATATTCTAATTGAATAACTTATTGCTGTGAATATGGAAAGATTTATTGAGACTGTTGGCATTGTTTAATTAATAATTTACAACCTATTTTTTTTTTACAAGACACTGTCATTAACGAACAGCCGAAACAAAATTTCTTAAAAATATACAGTGGCTTTTTGTGTTTTTTTTTACTATAACTGTCGAGACAGATATTTGATTATAAACATGTTTACTGAAGCCATGTAATGATTATAAACATATTTACTGGAGCCATGTAATGGTTATAAACATGTTTACTGAAGCCATGTAATGATTATAAACATTTTTACTGAAGCCATGTAATGGTTATAAACATGTTTACTGAAGCCATGTAATGATTATAAACATCTTTACTGAAGCCATGTAATGATTATAAACATGTTTACTGAAAACATGTAATGATTATAAACATATTTACTGGAGCCATGTAATGGTTATAAACATGTTTACTGAAGCCATGTAATGATTATAAACATTTTTACTGAAGCCATGTAATGGTTATAAACATGTTTACTGAAGCCATGTAATGATTATAAACATCTTTACTGAAGCCATGTAATGATTATAAACATGTTTACTGAAAACATGTAATGATTATAAACATATTTACTGAAGCCATGTAATGATTATAAACATGTTTACTGAAGCCATGTAATGATTATATACATGTTTACTGAAGCCATGTAATGATTATAAACATGTTTACTGAAGCCATGTAATGATTATAAACATATTTACTGAAGCCATGTAATGATTATAAGCAAGTTTACTGAAGCCATGTAATGATTATAAACATGTTTACTGAAGCCATGTAATGATTATAAACATGTTTACTGAAGCCATGTAATGATTATAAACATGTTTACTGAAGCCATGTAATGATTATAAACATATTTACTGAAGCCATGTAATGATTATAAACATGTTTACTGAAGCCATGTAATGATTATAAGCAAGTTTACTGATACCATGTCATAACTATAAATATGTTTACTGATGTCATTGTAATAATTTTCTTTTGTTTTAAAGAAGTCAGTAAACTATTCACTTTTCTAAACTTGTTTTTCAATACCTATCCCTAATGCTTAGTCCTTTTTGCTGACTTTTAACTTCTGAAATCAATGTATTTGTATTTGCTCCAAGATCTTTTACTACGTCAAAAAACACACAAGTTAACAATTGCACTTGGTTATCAATATCACATTTTTTTGTCTTGATTAAGTGAAATGTTGTAGATTTGGTAAAATATAATTTTATATATATATATATACGTCCGTCCTATTAGCATTTAGGGCCCTCATGCTAGCTAGTTTGATGGTGATTTACATGCCAACTGGTCAAAGAGTGATATCACGTCTCAATATTATGGGCCACTTTGCTGGTACGCACCGGTGTCCTAGCAGTGCCCAACCAAGGGATTTTGGGGGCCCGGGAGATTGGTCTCTTTGGGGGCCCCTGCATTTTGACATTCGATACCATGACATGAGATAATGTAAACATTTAATGTAAAAAGAAATTTGGCCCCCCCTCAGGCTGGGGCCCGGGGTAACTTTCGAAAATGTACCCCTCCTTTCCCACCCTAGGTACGCTTCTGTGTCCTAGTGTGTCCATGCAGGAATAAAACCTTGCCTATATATAGGAAGATTAAGCATTTAAATCTATTTAAACGATTAGTTAGGCATAGGGTTGCCATATTTTTCACGGACCAACCGGGATAGTTCTGTCTTTTTTACTTTAGGTTTAGGGATGTCGGTTTCGGGGGAGGGGGGGGGTATGAAAACAGTAATGTAAAAAACACTTAAAATATAGAATAGATAATCTTTGTTATTTTATACATAATGGTACTCAAACATGATATTTTTACAAAACAAAACAGTTTTCCACTTGTTGTACCACTCGTATTGCTCCACACCCTAACCTTAACCCTATCCCTAACCTTAATGTAATTGCTGGTACCCAGCCATATTTCTAACCTTAATATAATGGCGCTTGATGGTACCATAGCCACTTCGTTAAAACAAACTGAAGAAATTTTTTTTTCCTTGAGATATCACCAACTTAATTCATGTTTGAACCACGAATTATATTTCAACACAAATAAGATCAATATTCTTTAAAAGTATTTAAACTAATTATAACTATTTTTTAATACAAAACAACGCATACTTACATTTTTTATTTTGGTATTTATCAAGCTCAAATAAAAATACGTTTAATCCCAAATTATATAAATATAGGATTGGATACTGGATGAGTGAATGTGTGTGTTTGATTGCAGCAGGTGTCTAATTCACAAGAGTGCTATCTGCGTATGTCTACTATAAAAAAAATGTTTACAACAGACATAACCTTACGACAGTGGTTATCAAAGTGTGGATAAGCGACCCACTGCTGAGTAGCAAGCTGATTAAAAGTAAGTCCCCCAAAGTTGTTTTTCTTTTTAAATTACTTAATCCAGAATCGAACGGTGAATTAAAAAAAAATGTTCTTTCTTTTTCTTTCTTATTTCTTTCTTATTTCTTTTTTCTTTCCTGTTTCCTTTTTTTTATTCTTTCTTCACCGGTTGGTGGCGAAAACCGAACTAGTTTATTAGTGGGTCACGAACCGCAAAAAGTTTTAGAGCCACTGCCTTAAAACAACTAAACGTATTGAATAGATTGTTCTTTAACAAGTTTTGTAAATTACAGTCATAAGATGCAAAAAAAAAAACCCATTAAATTAGCTAAACTGTTGGTCCAAAGTTCATAGCAAGAACGATAACGCTTGCAAAATAAAAGGATATTAATTAATTTCATAATTTGAGTTGTCATATTCTATTGCGGTGAATCTGATTTAATTAATAGACATTAAAAAAAAGCGTGGGTTCTGATTTTAATAAATAAATTGTTGTTGTAGTTTTTTTTTTAAATTATTCATAAAAGCTATAAATGAAACAATGTCGGGAAAAAAATATAATCTTTCCTAAATCAATCAATTAATCATGTCATAGACGGTGGAATAATTGATCTATGCATTAGCTTTGTTATTTTATTTGAAATGGATTATCCTAATACTCCATCCATTGAAGGGATTTTCGTTAATTATTTTACCCAGAGGTATTAAAAAATATAGTTACGCTCATATTATGTAGTTGGTGGTATTAAAGGTATAATACCTAAAACTGAATAAGTAAGTCATAACAGTATAATTATTAGTAAGAGTGGCAGTAAGAAGCGGTTGAATAGTGGTGTGATCGTGTGTGAGTGTATACGTGTTTGTGTAATAGGGGCCTGGTGAAGGGGTGGTTGAGGGGGGGGGTGTTCAAATACCGACCAGCTCCAAATTATAGAAAATGAATTAATCTCAAATGGTTGTATTAATTTGAAATAAATAATTTAAAATATATCACCAAACTATTTAAATCATATTTGTCAGCGTATGGTGGATTTCAAAGGTACTAGTTTACTCTAGTTGTACTGGCTTCTGCATTAGATAAATGGATAGATATAGACGTACAGAAAGACAGACAGATAGATAGATAGATAGATAGATAGATAGATAGATAGATAGATAGATAGATAGATAGATAGATAGATAGATAGATAGATAGATAGATAGATAGATAGATAGATAGATAGATAGATAGATAGATAGATAGATAGATAGATAGATAGATAGATAGATAGATGATCCAATTGAATAAACTTTAAAGAGCCTGCATTTCATTTTTGCATACAATAGTTAAACCCCCGTATTTCATTATTACATGCAAGAGTTAACCCATATTAAATTCTTACATGCAAGAGTTAACCGTAATTCATTCTTACATGCAAGAGTTAACCCGTAATTCATTCTTACATGCAAGAGTTAACCCGTAATTCATTCTTACATGCAAGAGTTAACCCGTAATTCATTCTTACATGCAAGAGTTAACCCATATTAAATTTTTACATGCAAGAGTTAACGTATTTCATTCTTACATGCAATAATTAACGCGTATTTTATTCTTACATGAAGAGTTAACCCGTATTTCATTCTTACATGCAAGAGTTCTCCACTGAACGCAAGCTGTGTATTAAGTAGAATAGTATTTTTTTCTATTATTACTCTAGCCTAGTTTACGTCATATGAATACACAACTGGAAGCAGTGTCACGCATTGATTTGGGAACGAGGGGATGGAGAGGGGGGGGGGAAGAAAGTACTGGGGGGAGGGTAACGGTACTAAGGAAGAATCTGATACAGAAGCAGTTGTAAGCAAAGGGGTGGAAGGGTAGGGGGGAAAGGAAGGAGGGGGGGGTTAAAGAGATGGAGTAATTGCATGCATGAATGGCGAGGGGAAGGCAGGGGAAGGGGGGGGGTGGTGAGGCCGGGGGGGGGGGCTAAACGGATTCAAGAAATTTGAATGGCCAATGTGACAAATATGATAATGGAATGACAGAAAATTGGAAGACAAGAGGCCAAGGGGGGGGGGGGGGATAGATACATGAACAGCTGTTCTTCTCTTGGCCACATCTTTATTTCTATTATTATTATTATTATTATTATTGTAGTTTTTTTATACTTCTGGTTCTCTGGTGCTAACAGATACCACAGACTAGCTGACAAAAGGCCAGTCATGAGGAACCGGTGGGGGGCTTTTAAAGACTATTTTTTTTTACACCTGATTTGAAGAAAGGGATTATTATTATTATATTTTTTTTTGTCAATTGACAGGTATGCCTGATATGGTTGAGCAATCTCTGAATTGGTTGAATATGACGTCATTGTTACCCATACAGTAAGTAGCTCACTGTTTTACTCGGATTAACTTTCCCGTATTATTACACCTTTCGTTAGATTCTCGTTGAGATACACACAAACTAACACACACACACACACACAAACGTAGACACAGGAATAAACAAAGATAAACATTACGGGAAAACTGTACATAAGAACATCAACAAAAACAATAAAATGTCAGCCTGCTTATTGACTGTCACCAAAACAGTGATTCTCAAACTTTCACACTTTACGACCCACTATGATTGCTGTTACGATTAACAGACTGTAACGATTAACAAACTGTAAAGATTAACAAACTGTAAAGATTAACATACTGTAAAGATTAATAGACTGTAAAGATTAACATACTTTAAAGATTAACAAACTGTAAAGATTAACAAATTGTAAAGATTAACAAACTGTAAAGATTAACAAACTTTAAAGATTAGCAAACTGTAAAGATTAACAAATTGTAAAGATTAAAAAATATGAACAAACTATAAAGATTAACATACTGTAAAGATTAACAAAGATAAAAGTTATTAGGCACCTATATTTTCTCTTTCTAACAATTATTGTTTTTAAAGACACACCTAAAATTCGTTAGCCACCAACCAGAGGGTCGCATTCCATGATTTGAGAACTACCTTCTGAAACAATGGCAAACTTCGGCCCTTTGGCCATTCACGGCCCATCTGGCTGTATGACCCGTCCCGCGCTCTGCTACTCTCTGCTATTATCTTCTACCCTCTGCTAGCAGAAAATGAATAACGTTTACATTTTATTTTAAATTATTTAATATCAAAACTCCCCCGCCATATTTTCTTGGCCCAGCCCTTCTGTTAAATTTAAGGACCCAATGTGGCCCGCGGTTCGAAAAATTAATTGGGGTGGCTTGTTGGCTCTTTGGTTGTGAGCAGATGCACATGTAGGCTACAGGTTCAGCCATTGCCTTCGATAGTACAGAAGGCAGTGGCTCAGCTATAGGTTTATTCAGTCACCTACTTGTGTCTACAGTGGTATCTATATTGATTACACACCCACTTCAGTGACCTACTTGTGTCTACAGCGGTATCTACATTGATTACACACCCACTTCAGTCACCTACTTGTGTCTACAGTGGTATCTATATTGATTACACACCCACTTCAGTCACCTACTTGTGTCTACAGTGGTATCTATATTGATTACACACCCACTTCAGTCACCTACTTGTGTCTACAGTGGTATCTATATTGATTACACACCCACTTCAGTCACCTATTTGTGTCTACAGTGGTGTCTATATTGATTACACACCCACTTCAGTCACCTACTTGTGTCTACAGTGGTATCTATATTGATTACACACCCACTTCAGTCACCTACTTGTGTCTACAGTGGTATCTATATTGTTTACACACCCACTTCAGTCACCTACTTGTGTCTACAGTGGTGTCTATATTGATTACACACCCACTGGTAAACAAATCAGGGTGGAATTCTCCATTAATATCACCGACAGATGGTATAACATTGAACCACACAACCAGTCTTCGAGAACGACATGGTTACACTTCAGTGAGCGATTCATACTGGCCGGAGAATCAACGCCAAATACCGTCATAAAAAAATATATATAAGATTTGCTAGCTTATTGATATGGCTTTTACCTTCAGACAGAAAACACATCCACCAGACATATAGAAAAGCTTGTCCAATATAAATACCTAGAAATCGAAAACTATAGAATGTGGTGACTGAAAACCACCACCTTACCCGCTGTCAAGGCCGTAGCCAGGAGGGACTAGGGGGGCTGTAGCCCCTCCCCCCAAAAAAAATTAATTCAAAAAATCAAATTTTATTATAAATATACTTCTTTATCATTGTGTTCCAATTTTTTCTTATATAAAACTCTCCGCACAGCCCCCCCCCTCCCCCAAAACAAAACCCTGGCTACAGCCTTGCCCGTTGTTGTGGTAGTGTTGGGATCTAGTATAGAAATACATTACTGGGCAACATCAAAGATAAAATGCCAAGGAAGTTCAACATATTGTGGACTGCAGAAGGTTGCCTTGTTACAGACAGCCTACATATTGAGAAGGTTTTCTCTCCATATAATGAACTGTGAATTGAACTCCTTGGTCACTTGAGTTCCGTGGGTTGCACACCATGTAACTGTGTTGGTTCATAAAGTAAAAAAGAAACTGCGTGAAATAAAACCCAGTACATATCTATATAAATAATAGCGGTGTGGGTTCTGCGTTAAATCGAAAGTAAAGAATTAATACAACAGTATTCCAGTTTAAAATACAATCATGAAAAAATCGGATCTGCCCGAAACCAAAATAACCTAGCCTACTGATCAAACCTAAGGGAATATAACTCTATACAAATGTTTTGCTGGGTACTGCTAGTAATAATAATTATGTAAAGATTTGAGTCATACTCTGTTGGTGAAAGACTTAAATAGACACACACATAAAGCAGAAAGACAAGGTAGGCTCATATAGACGACCTACCTGGATGTAGCGCATCTTTCAGCTAGATAACAACTAAGATATCTATCTATTTATCTGTCTATATATCTTTATATATATATATATATATATATATATATATATATATATATATATATTTATATATATATTAGGGCTGTACCGGAATCCGATTCCGGTTCCTGTTAAGCCGGATTCCGGCAGTTTTAACAAATCCGGTTCCGATTCCGGTTCCGGTTAAAATGTGCCGGATTTAAGCCGGATTTCTTTGTTGTTTGAGATTTGTAAGAATTTTTTTTTAGCGCAACGTAATGTTGAAATATTTAGCGCTATACAATTAAATTAAAACAATAACTTCCTTTGCTTTTTGAAAACTACAATAACTACAATCGCTTTTAGTTCTATATGTAAGTACAAATATATTAAAAAGGAAGATTTGAATCGTATTTAGTCTAGTAATACGACACCTTATCTTCCACTACTTTTGATTCCGTGTTTTCTATAACTATATTTAGCTATCAATGTTTAACTTCTTTAAAGAGTAGACAAAGATCTATTTTTGGGTGTTTACAGTTTAAAAATAGTTCAATAATTTATTTTTCTGCAATTTTTTTTAATTTAGTGGATTTTGTCACGATTAGGATAAAATTTCTCGCATATTTAGATACATAACTTGAAGATACATTTTTAATTGAACATTAAAGTGATATTGATTTAGATTTGAATTGCTTTTTAATTTGCGTTTTATGGGAAATAGATAATGATTTAAAGGAAAGTATGAATGAAATAACAAGGTTTGGTGACGTCACTATGGAAAACTAAAGAAATATAAGCTATCGGGTGGTGCCACATTATGAATATATATATATATATATTTATATGGAATTCATCTATTAATAAACATGTTTATTATACTTTCTAAGATATGTTACCCATTTCTTTGTTTGATTGTAATAGAAATCAAGTTAAATTAGGTTCAGCTTTATTAAAATAAATTTTTAAAACAAAGAACCTGTTATTTTGACAGAGTTATCTTTCTTAACTCATGATTGGGGAAGGGTTTTTAGTCACATTCTTCAAGATCTAAATGGTTAATACTGTTTTTTGTTATCTAGAACTTAAAAACTAAATTTTTATTCTATTTTTCATTCTTATATCTTTTTTATGTTAGGCGAGAACTTACTACATGTACTTCGTGCGGAAGAGTTTACTATTTAATTTGGTAAAAATCCGGTTCCTGTTCCGATTCCGGCAGGATTCAAATATTAAATCCGATTCCGGTTCCGATTCCTGCAGGATCTAAAAATTACAATCCGGTACAGCCCTAATATATATATATATATTGGTTCATATTTTGATAACAATGAAAGTATGTTTTCCCAAACCTTTCAACAAATGGGCCACTATGGACTGGAAACTGTATACATAAACAATAATTGTTGTTATAAAGTTTGGGGAATTTCAAAGTTAACACGGGCACTCGCTCTGTAATTAACTGAGGGGAGGGAGGGGTGGGGGGTCCTTTCACTGTTGTTAAAGAACCGTCCTGCCAATAATGAGGTACCAAGACGCGCTAAGGTGTATGTAAATTACAGATAGTACCGATGGGGTAAGGAGGGCTCCGATTACCCTCCTAGACCGTACCGTGGACCTCAAGCTGTTCGCAGTCGTCTCCCTTTACCGAAATAGTCCCAGGGTCCGCCCGTCCATGCCCTCTCTCTCCTCCTTCTCGCCCCCCCCACCCCTTCCCCACCCACCCGTAGACTCACCGCCCCTGCAGCAGTAACTAATAATCTACGGCGACCACGTCGATTATAATGGAGGTGCATGTAACGTAACCATGGGCGGAGTCAGTGGGGAGAAATAAGGTAGGTAGGGGGTCCTTAAAAAAAAAGATAACAAGTGAAAGAAAAAATATTATAAATGAGAGTTATGTTCAATAAACACACACGCGCACACACACACACGCGCACACGCACACACAGCTTGGTATGACGATCACGTAGTACTGCAGGCCAATGGAGAAACACGGATGAGAAAAGGATGAAAAATACAGTTTTAGGCATCGAGGAAAAATTGTGTTCAATGTGCGGACCATAATAGACCCCCAAGAGGGAACGGGCAGAAAGGGGGGAAAGGGGAGGAAAAAAAAAGTCTTTTAGTATCAGTCATTGTTGAAGTACCCTTGGGTACTAATGGGTTAAAATGGGCGGAGCTCCCGGAGTTCGCGTGCGACCCCATTATTTTCCTCCATTTTAATTTTGCGTTGTTGTTTGTCGTATTTTTTTTTTCGTTTCTTTTCGATTTTGTTTTTCTTTCTTTCTCGTACGATGTCCGGCCCTGGGAGAGAGAAGTCAAGTGTTATAGCATGACCCGAAGACAAGATGACTTCTTACTGGACTTTTAAAACCCGTGTTACTCAACAAAGGCTTAAAGACAAACGTGAGCGACATTTGGAATAGCAAAAGTGACCCCCCCTGCCCCCCCCCCCCCCCCGCGATGTCACCTCATCTCAGTCGGGCATCTAACCCTAAAGCGATGTAGAAATAACTAACAGTTTTTTGAATGTAGTTAACTACATTACATTTTACGAACAAGGACGAAGCTCACAAACAGCAACATTATATTTCATCCCTGTTTAATTATAATCTGAAATCAATAAAATAATTAGAAATGGCGAAACACATTTATCAGTTGCTGAACATATAGTATGAAGCAGAATGTTTTGAATGATTGCATGTTTAACACGTTCAATAAGAATGTACTACCACATCTAACTGACGTCATGAGATTGTCGCTTGGAATGACTCAGATCGGTTGTTTATTCAAAGTGTGAGCGAGCTTATTAAAAGTAAATCGCCAAATATTTTAAGAATTTCCTAATTGAAAAAAATATATATTTACTATCTGTACCCTGCAAAACCTTTGCATAGAGTTATATCCCCTTATGCTTGATCGGTAGGCTAGGTTATTCTTGGTTTCGGGCAGATCCGATTTTTTCATAATTGTTTTTTAAACTGGAATACTGTTGAATTAATTCTTTACTTTCGATTTAACGCAGAACCCAAATCGCTATTATATTAGATATATATAATTAATTTGAGCGATTTTTGCTTTTATCTTTTTTTCTTAGTTTTCTTAATTTGCGAAAACTGAACATGTTTTTTTAATGAATTGCAAATCGCAAAAACTTTATAACCACTGTATAACATGCAATTTAAACATTTTTTTACAGTTTTAATACAACAGTTGACGTTGCAGTCTCATCTTCTAGTCAAGATGTAAGTAAAGGTCGCTATAACTATTAAAACTAAAGGATTAAGTAAGTAAAAATCTTACTATAACCTACGATGTTTCAATGTTTTGCCCGTGGTGCGTGAATTCTTGCGAAAGATTCTATGTACAACAAACGTTAATAACTTTATACAAAATAAATAACTCGCTTTAATATCATCTACACGTGATCTAATTTCGTTTCATACTAAAAGTGCGACTAACTTTTCCCACTGAATGTTTTGTTAGAAAATCTAAATAAATATAACACTTTCCTTTCTTGTAATATGGCCTCCAACGATAATTTACTTTGCCATACATAAATGTACCCCCCCCCCCCAATCCCATGTCTTCATTTTCGATATGGTCCATGTTCCTGCAGACGGAGCCAATATTTTGGATAGGTAGCCTAAACAACTACCCAGTACCAGGGCTCGATTTACCGCCGGGGATGCCGGGGATATCCCCGGCACTGAGACCTGTCATCCCCGGCTCTGCTTTAGCTAATATATCCCAGCCGGGGATGAAATCATAGACTTTTATCCCCGGCTCTGCAGATTTTTTTGTGCATCCCCGGCACTGTTTTTTTCTTAAATCGAGCACTGCCAAGTACCCCATTCACCAAAGAGTACTAATCACCATTAAATGTGATGCTTAAGTGGCCCCCGAAAAGTACTTTTGCCTAGGAGCCCAATTATGTCAAAGTCTCTAGCTGTACACTCATATTTATTAAAATATTCGTTTTTTTGTTTTTTTAAGTTTACATCTGAGTAATGAATGCACTTATATGAGTTCTCAAATAGGAATTGATTTTCTAGTTGCGATAGTTTAATATAATCAATCTTTCCACCACTCACACACACATCCCACACCCTAACACTTCTCTTTCTCAAATAACTTGTCACCCCAACCCCAACCTCAGGACCGTACCTCTGCCCTCTGGCAGTGACAAGATAACGACATCATGTCCGTACAGTCGCCCTTTACCCAATTAGACCCACAAAACTGCTTTCCCCCCGCCCCTCCTCAACCCTCGTCACGGTCAATGTAAGCTGACCCCCACGACACACACACACACACGCACGGACAGATCAAATCTGATGATTGAAGCCTGATAACAGGACAAAACGGGAGGGTCAAATCGTCTGGATGAAGATGATGAAGTGCTCATGATGGAAGAGTGTCAGCTAAATGCCATGACCAGTGATGGCTGCTATATGACAGGTCAGTCATGTCTGGAGGGGGTGTGTGGGTGTGGATCCACAGTGTGGAGATGATCCAAGATTATATGGTGTTCATATTGACACGGACATAAAGAAAAATAAGTGACTAATAGGGACACGGGAGTTTTTATCTTAACACAGGGTTTGTCCTAACACGAAATAATGAAGAGAGAAAAAAACAAATCTCTAGGCTAGTGAATTTCCGTCAGTTCCAATAGCCTAAATAAACAACTCAGATGTCGTTATTTGAAGAATGAATTTTTAAGAAATATACCTGCGATTAACTATTTAAACATTGTGGGGAAAAAATGTTATTTATTTTAATATAAGCTCAATGAGTGAAATTCTCTTGTTATTAAGAAAATCAATATTTTAATATCAATTTTTTTTTTATCTATTATAGATCAATATAATTATATATATATATATATATATATATATATATATATATATATATATATATATATATATATATATATATATATATATATCTTTTATGCATCTTTCTGTCTCTATATCTATCTTTCTTTTTATCCATTACAAAATATATGTATTTATTTAACCTCCAGTAAAGTAAACATTTTGCAAAAACCTGTTGCTAACCTTTAACTCGATAGAGAGAGAGAGAGAGAGAGAGAGAGAGAGAGAGAGAGAGAAACCCTCAAACAGTAGTAATACAAAGAGAGCTACACATACATTAACAATGCAGATACAATGCAGATACAATGCAGATACTATTTACCAATTTAAGATTTAACAATGCTTTTTACCAAACCAAAATATAACAATATTTATTACCAAATAAAGATGTAACAATGTTTACTACCAATAAAGATTAAACAATAGTTACTACCAAATAAAGATGTAACAATATTTACTACCAGTAATTATTAAACAATATTTACTACCAAATAAAGATGTAACAATATTTACTTTAACAAATAAAGATGTAACAATATTTACTAACAAATAAAGATGTAACAATATTTACTACCAAATAAAGATGCAACAATATTTACTACAAAATAAAGATGTAACAATGTTTACTAACAAATAAAGATGTAACAATATTTACTAACAAATAAAGGTGTAACAATATTTACTAACAAATAAAGAAGTAACAATATTTACTAACAAATAAAGATGTAACAATATTTACTAACAAATAAAGATGTAACAATATTTACTAACAAATAAAGAAGTAACAATATTTACTAACAAATAAAGATGTAACAATATTTACTAACAAATAAAGATGTAACAATATTTACTAACAAATAAAGATGTAACAATATTTACTACCAAATAAAGATGCAACAATATTTACTACAAAATAAAGATGTAACAATGTTTACTAACAAATAAAGATGTAACAATATTTACTAACAAATAAAGGTGTAACAATATTTACTAACAAATAAAGAAGTAACAATATTTAAATGCAATGCTCTAGCTTCGGTCTCTGTTTTTATTAAACAATCAATTAATATTCAAGCCTCGATGTCTGTTTGATTCTCGGCCCGCCGCCTGGGTCACGTGTGGGAAATGAACAAATTGGAAATCTGAGTCCCTGGCCAGGGCTGTGTCCGAGGCAACTACGGTCACGTGACTGGGTGCTATCCAATTAACAGTTTCGCAACTCAAGTCTTCGTACTGCTGTTGTTTTTTTTTTTTGTTTTTATGACTTTTTAAATAAATGACAGAATCGTGTGATGACCCCTCCCCCCCCCCCCCCACCGCCCGCTAGATCTTCCCGCCCATGGATGTCCCTTTGAGTGCAAAACGAGAAGAAAAAAAAAGATTTTGCGCTTTGGTGATTTAATGATTATGATAGGTTAGTTAGAATCCACTGTATGGTTGAGTGTTCTTCCTCCCAATCGGCAGTGGCGTGACTAGGGAGGGGTGGTAGGGGCGGGAGGGGGGCGATCAGTCTAGGGCGGCACTTTCTTAGCCGTCAGCTGGAGGGGGGGGGTCAATTTTTTTTTATAACATATGAATACTTTTGACACAAGATTGGACCGGCATTGTTCCAGTCCATCCCGCAAGACACTGGCCCTGGTTACACCTCTGCCTGTCAGGGTCAGTTGGCAGTATTCATGTACAGAACATAATAGTTCGTCCTTATCAGTCATTTTGACATAGCTATGGTGTTCCGGCAGGTCCAATGGAAGTACCCTGTCCTGGTTTTGGCTTCATGTTTGCTTCTGTGTTTGGCCGGCAGGACCAACGGAAGTAACCTGTCCGGGTTTTGGCCTCATCTTTGCTTCTGTGTTTGGCCGGCAGGACCAACGGAAGTAACCTGTCCTGGATTTGGTTTCATCTTTGCTTCTAGGTTTGGCCTTGAAATCCATATGAAAACACACAGAAAAAAAATGTCTGCCGATAGAAGAATGCAAATATCGTATCTAAGAACGTGCCTGAGAATGACCGAGCCGATCGTTAAATGCCCAAACGCAATCCATGGGTGTGGACAAGAGCTAACTAGAGGATGTGTGTGTGTGTGTGTGTGTGCCAAGAGCAGAGACTTTGACCCTAAAGTGAGCCGTGGTGGAGACTCAGGTCCGTATTTTGAAAGTATTCTCGTCCTCGAACAACATAGAATGAACAATGTCACCTATGAGAGTGAAAGTGAAATTGTTGAATAGTGATACAGCCATAACTCATATCTCTGTATTTTTGTCACTAGTTATACTAGAAAAGTGGAACTTGTCATATAGCCATATAGACAGAAGGGCTTTTTAACTTGTCTTATTATATCCATGAATTTGTTCTATTTAAAAAAAAATAATAAAATGCTTACAAATTTTTTGGACATTAAAAACTAAAAAACAAAACCTTGCTGAAAAGGAGTTAAGGATGAGGAAACATATAAAAGGAGTTAAGGAAGAGGGAACATATAAAAGGAGTTGATGAGGGAACATATAAAAGGAGTTAAGGATGAGGGAACATATAAAAGGACTTAAGGATGGGGGAACATATTTTGAACATTTTTATGGCTATAATTAAAAAATAAATAAAAATAAAACTGTAATCACTGATAGATATTTTTCCTAACGCCCATGTTTTGTTAGCATCCAGATCAGTGTGTTACAGGTTATGAGTTCTAACCCCTGACGAAATTTACTCCATTGATAATATTTACTCCATTGACGAAATTTAATCCATTGACAAAATTTACTCCATTAACAAAATTTACTCTATTGACAAAATTTACTCCATTGACAAAATTTATACCCAATTGATAAAATGTACTCCCTTGGCAAAATTTACTCCGTGAACCGATTAACTCCCCTGACCAATTTTTACTTTTAAGCCATCTCAATGTGTCTACGTGTTAAAGGGGGAAATAAACATCAGCTTGACCTCAAAGTAGATGTCACAATGAATTGTCAAGGGCTTAATACCGAATTATTAAAGATAACTTCTCATCCTAATAAATCAAGTGTCCGCCCGATACCGTGAACATCAGATGACGTAATCCAGGTGAACTGTAACTCGAATCCAGTAATGACCATCTAACGCCATAATAAAGGAACAGAAATAATGAATTAACATTGCACGAAAAAAAATAAATGTCTGGTCTATTTTGTTAATGAACGACAATTGTTCAAGTCAACGTATTCTAAATTTTTCGCTCAAGCTGATGTTATTATTATTATTATTATTATTTTTGTTTTGTTTTTAAATTAATTGCTTTTTTTTTCCAAATGTCTAATTTGCACATTTGTACGACTGACAACCTAACTGGATTTCATCTGACAAAAAGTTTAGGATTATCTTCAAATCACCCGTCATTTTTTTGGTTATTGTGACGTCTATTTTAATGAATCACAATTAATTAATACAGATCATGATGATTATTCTAGATTTTTTGTTTTTTCATTTGTATTAATGACTTTGTATCCCAATCTAACAATAAAATAGTACTGAAACCTTTGTATTCATGCGCTAATGCTTATCACCTACGGTCCCAAGCCATTAAAAGATTTCATGATGTTTTTTATGTTCCGTCTGGACTAATCACGTACGGCTAATTGGTATAAGTGTGAATGAATGGAGACTGGAGAGCGGGGGGGGGGGAGAGAAAGAATCTCAAACAAAAGGACTGAGTCTGCATATGAACGGGGACAGGGGGGTGTGTGTGTGTGTGTGTGTGTGTGTGTCGTGTGTGTGTGTGTGTGTGTGTGTGTGTGTGTGTGTGTAATAAGATAGAGGAAGGCGAGTGGCTAATATCGGTTGTAGCGCTCACCCCGAAAAGAGAAGTAAAAACCAGTTAAAATCCCAGAGTGACACGCTTCACCCTTCCGTCCCCCCCATATGCCCCCCCAACACCACACAGTGCTACCCCCCACCCCCCTCCAACCCCCCCCCACCCCACTAACGAAGGTCCTCGCCTACCCGGTGAACGACGCATTCTGTTTGGTCGCGGGGACCGACTGCTCAGCGAGGCGTGTCCGCGAAGCGTGTGTGTGCGCGCTGTCTGAGTTTGCCACACCCATGCCGCCCCGAGTTTCCCGTCCCCCCCCCCTCACACCATTGTAGTAAAATAGTCACGTCAATGAAATTTCTGACCCTTCTTCCCCCCCCTCCCCATTCTCTACCCTACGAGAATATTGTGCCCTCTTCTTCATTTTGATGGCTCAACCCCCCACCCCGTCCTTCTCTCCTCCTCCCCCCCCCCCGCACACCCAGTCTCTCTAGTCAGCCTCTTGATACATTCGATGAATCTATCGCTAATTTCGCCCAATCAGAAACAGGTCTAAAGTCGTTTAATGACAGGAATATAATGACCACAGTTTACTTCTGTCCTTCTCTCTAGCGCCCCCCTCCCTCCCCACCCCCCAACCCCGCACCACCCTTATTCACCAAAATGTCTTTTAGTCAAAGCCCCACCCAATCCTCCAACCGACTACCCGGGATCCACGCTAGAACTTACCCCACCCACTTTTTTTTTCTTCTTCTTCTTCCTTTCCTGTTCACCCTTATGAAGCTAATCATCACCCTCCCACACCCACCCCCAACCCCCCGAACCATCACATGAGCCTGGGCGACAAACTTCTATAAAACGTGTCTCTCACATTACAAACATATCTCAGAGTGAGTACGTCACAGTTCAAGTCAGTCACATGTGACCCATTCATATCATTATCATTAGTTTGTACACAACATGTGAATTTAATAAGTGTGTAATACTGTAGCTTGTTAATTGCATTTTAACAACTTATAAAACATTTTAAATGTGAATTTCCACTTGTCTTCAATGAGTTTTGAAAATATTAACAAGAGTCTTACTTTGCTTTCTTCTAATTCGTGATTAAACAAGTTCTTGGAGAAAAAAAATAATAAAACTGTATGTGAGAAAAGTGATTTCGAAATTACGTATTATCGTATACTTGGCCAAATTGATGGATGTTGAGCTAATGTTTTAAGTTCATGATAATTTCTTGATAGCGACAGGACACTTTAAATTTGCATTATACGTTTACTGGTGTGCCGATAAAAGACTTTCAGAATGTCAAGATCATTTTATGTGGATTCTTTAATAGTGAAAATGCCCACGACGCCCAACAGGGAATCTCCGCCAGCTGGGAGTCCGCCCAGTCATCTCCAGCCAATGCTGACCCCTCACACTTCCATCTTGACCGGCCGATCCAGGCACGTCCAACCATCGAGCCAGCACCACATTAGCCCTGTGCCCACGCCCGGCATCGCCTGCTACAGTCGGCACCCTGCGGACCTGTTCGGGGCGTTCTGCTGCCCGCTCTGCGTCCACATGTCCGCTCCGTCCACGGGCCTGCCCCACCACAGCCTGACTGCCCACGGGCTGACCTCCGCGCACATCATGTCCACTGCCCACGTCATGGCGTCACACATGACGCCCCCCTCCTCCCTGGCGGCCCAGCGACTCCACAGGCCACTGTCACCCCCGGCGATGACGTCACCGTATACCACCCAGTACGACAGAAACTCGGCTGCCCCATTAAAAGCTCACCCGGCAGAAGTTCCAGGAAAACAAACCAGTACGCATGTCCCTGCACAGAATACCCCCACAGTGCCTACCGCCTCACAGCGCAAAAGAAGTAAATGTGAGCCAAGTAAGTATCTATGCGTGATTTCTTTGTCGCCGTCATAGGTTTTGAAATATAATGTATATCTTCGACAAAGAAATTTTGCATTTAGCATTTATAATCAGTTTTTAGAATTTCAATAATAGAAAACCCGCTACAGACTATACGTATTGTATGACGAGCCTAACATTAAACGTTCCTTAACAATGAAATGCGCGGAGAGTCATCGGAAAATCCCGATAAAGGAGTTTTAATTTGTTAAATTGTTTACACAATATACTTGAATAATTCGGAAACAAATTAAATTGTAATAATTATTTTAAAAACGTATATCATACTTATACTATTGGGAAACACTGCTGTAACATAGTCATTTGTTTATATATATATATATATATATATATATATATATATATATATACTAGTTGTAAGTACCCGGCATTGCCCGGGTTTAAAATAAGGTTTTCTGTTTACCTTCTGTTTTCTCCCTACCCCCTCTCTCCCTTCCTCTCTCTCTCCCTCCCTCCCTCCCCCTCTCTCCCTTTCCCTCCCGCCCTTTCTCCCTCCCTCCCTCTCCCATCTCCCTCTCTCCCCTCTCCCCCTCCTTCTCTCCCCCGTCCATCCTCCTCCCTCCTCCTTCCCTCTCTCTCTCTCCCTCCCTGCCCCCTCTTTCTCTTTTTCTCTTCCTCCCATTTCTCCCATCCTCTCCCTCTCTCCTTCCCTCCCCTCTCTCTCCTTCCCTAACCCCTCACTCCCTCCCTTCCCCCTCACTCTTTATTTCTCCCCCCTCTCTCCCACCCTCTCTCTCCCTCCCTCCCTCTCTCTCCCTCCCCACCCCCTCTCTCCCTCCCTTCCTTTCTCTCTCCCTCTCCTCCTGCTCCCTCTCCCATCTCCCTCTCTCCCCCTCCTTTTCTCCCCCTGTCCATCTCCCTCCCTCTCTCCCATCTCTCTCCCATCTCCTTCCCTCCCCTCTCTCCCTCCCAAACCCCTCTCTACCTCCTTTCTCCCTCCCTCCCCCTTTCCACCTCTCTCTCCCTCCCCCTCTCTCCCCCTTCCTCCCTCCCTCGTTCCCTCTCTCTCCCTCCCTGTCCCCTCACTTTTTATCCCTCTCTCCCTCCCTCTCTCCCACCCTCTCTCTCTCCCTCCCTCCCTTCCTTTCTCTCTCCATCTCCCCCTACTCCCTCTCCCATCTCCCTCTCTCCCCCTCCTTTTCTCCCCCCTGTCCACCCCCTCCCTCCTCTCTCCCCCTCCTTTTCTCCCCCCTGTCCACCCCCTCCCTCCTCTCTCCCTCTTCCTCCCTCCCTCCTACCCTCCTTTCCTCTCTCTCTCCTCCAACCCCCTCTCTCTCTCTTTATCTCTCTCCCTCCCTCTCCCTCTCTCTCTCTCTCTCTCTCTCTATATATATATATACATATATATTATATTATATATATATATATATATATATATATATATATATATATATATACTTATTATTATGGCTTCACACTTCTTCTAAAATCCTTCTCCATTCCTTTATCTTCCTCAAACTGTACAAATCAGGGAGCATGAAAAAACAACAACAATTCTTTGCATCACAAAGGCACAATACAGCACCAGCGCGCAAGTTCTATTCGAATCGGGAAATGACGTCACAGAGGAATTTTATTTATGGCGCCGTCGAGATTACTTTAATATAGTAAAATAATAAAATAAAAAAATAATAATTACAATTAAACTACCCATCGAGATGAAACGAAACCTGTCCTATAACCTTCCCCATGTAATTATGTGTATGTGTAACAAATTTCACATTATTTGGTTATCTGGATCTTGAGTTATAAGGGAACAGACAGACAGACAGACAGACAGACAGACAACAAATGTCTTTTATAAGTATATATATATATATTCTAAAATATTAACACAGCCATGAACGGGCTTTCTTTTGAAGTCATTCCTTCGATAAAGACTTAAAAAGCTAACAGAAAAAAAGACCACTAATAAATTGAGAACCGTTGTTTACATGCACTTTTTGTCCACTTTATGCTCTACTACTCTCAAAGTATATTTTGTACCTGCAGTCTCACATTTATTTGTATTTAGAATTAAAAAAAAATTATCAGTGTTCATTATCCACCATTTCCCCATGAAAATTCCAGACGACGCCTTTACCCAATTTAATGTACATAAAAAGCCCACACACCCATTTAACATTCACAAGACGCCCATTCCACAAATAGAAGCCCACACACCCATTTAACATTCACAAGACGCCCATTCCACAAATAGAAGCCCACACACCCATTTAACATTCACAAGACGCCCATTCCACATAAGAAGCCCACACACCCATTTAACATTCACAAGACGCCCATTCCACATAAGAAGCCCACACACCCATTTAACATTCACAAGACGCCCATTCCACATAAGAAGCCCACACACCCATTTAACATTCACAAGACGCCCATTCCACATAAGAAGCCCACACACCCATTTAACATTCACAAGACGCCCATTCCACGTTTAATATGCTTATAAAACGTTCTTTGCCACAAGAATTTAAAATGTTCTCCTCCAATCGGGGTATTTAATCACACTTCACATACATTCAAATATAAAGGGGGGGGGGGGTATTAATTATAGTTATATATAGTTCAACTAATGTGTTACTGTTCAAATGATTGTAAAATAAACTTGGACTATGTAGTATATATCAGTTGTTGATTTTTTTTAATCTTCAGTACCTACTCTATCAAAGTTGTTTGCATCTTTTAATAAAAAAAATATACACTAATAAAGAGGATAAACGTTTTTAGTTCTAATTATTCGAGCTGTTAAAATTACCGGACCTTTCAAAGCCACCAACACCATTGAACAACAGAGTTAACATACTGCTAAGAATTATTTCCACAAAATATCATTTCTGAATTGGTTATGGATTACCATAATCGCTGCTAATTTTAGTGCGCAAAGTAACGGCATATTGCTATATCAAACTAAACAGCTAAGCGCTCTATTGTATTTTGTGCGCGTACAAACATGTGGACGATGTTATTCTGTAAGAAATGAAGTTTCAATATTCTAAATAAGAAATTTAAGCCACGCTAAAAAAAAAAGAACTAAAAAAAAACTATTGAAAAAAACATCCAAAATAAAAACACCGAAATAACTCATTATAACATATTTACATAAATTATCATTGCTGTAAATATATGCGAGTATGAGCATTTTGTTAGATTATCTATTTATTTCTACCTCTTTTTAAAAATACCGTTTGGGGTAAAGAATGGAGAAATTGGCGCCCGATTCCTCAGCAAGTCAGCAGCGAATATTTTTGGGTTCTACCAGGGATTGAATCCTGTACCCTTTGCATGTGAGTCGCGGTCACTATCGACTTCGTTATCTAGCTGCTACCTACTTATCAACTAATGTAAGGACATAGTTAATTCAGCATATTGTAATCACCCACGTGAAACTAATTAGCTAAAGAAATGAGACACAAAATCAAAATCAAATAATTAATACACACTGATCTAATGAAAGTTATACAAGAATAGAACAAACAAATAAAACTATATAAGAGGAAAAGATTCGTGAGAAGAATGCAATAAGTTAGTCATTATGATTAAGAAAGATTGAATTAGATAATAAACAAACTTTAGCAATGTACACGGTTTGTTTCGAAGAAAATATCAAGCAAACAGACTTAATTTCTTAATCTATATATCTCTTTCTCTTTGTCTGTCTGTCTCTGTCTCTCTCTTTTTCCCCCCACTCTCTCTCTCTCTCTCTCTATCCCTCTCTCTCTCTCTCTCTCTCTCTCTCTCTCGATATTTCCTTTATTTTTGGTTCTTTCTTTCTGTGTTTTAGACTATTCACTCTCTAAAATTCCTTTAACTCTCTCTCTCTCCCTTTGTCTCTCTCTCTCTCTCTCTCTCTCTCTCTCTCTTTTGTACGATGTGGTAATTCGAATGACCATTATGTTTTTCTGTCCATCTATCAGGTGTCAACGGTCCATCGGATGACCTGCCATCTTCCAAGCGCATGCGCACCGCCTTCACAAGCACCCAGCTGCTGGAACTGGAACGTGCGTTCAGCACCAACATGTACCTGTCGCGTCTCAGGCGCATTGAGATCGCCACCTGCCTGAATCTCTCCGAGAAACAGGTGAAAATCTGGTTCCAGAACCGGAGAGTGAAGCACAAGAAGGAGGGCCCTGAGGGAGAGACGGCCGGGGCCGTAGTCTGCAAGTGCCTTAGAGTGTGCACCAGCGACTCCAAGAAAACACAGCGAGACAGGGCGGACATTTTGAAAACCTCCGATAGGAAGGTGGATTCACGATACGAGCCAGAGGACTTAGGGTGCTATCCCAAGATGAACAGGTCTACGTCGCCGCCAGGCAGCGGAAGTCACCACCACGCCCACACCCACGGTCAACCGACGTCCCTGTCCGGCAGCGTTGAGAGAAGGTCAGTTGTCGGTGGACGTTTTTATGGAGCCAGTGACCGCAGCCCGCTGGGAGGCGAGATGGTGTCGGGGTGTCAGGAGTGTCACCGTGACGAGGAGGACGATAACGTCGAGGAAGATGACGAAGATGATGACGGATACATTGACGTCATTTCAAGACCAGACATCTCTGCCTATAAACCTGGCGATTTCTAGCCAATGTAACTCAGACAGTTTGAATTCTTTTTTGGCGTTTATAGCACAGGACATAAGAGATGTTGATAATTTATAGCCGCCCCCCCTTTTCCGCATGAATCTCGCGCATGCCCCCCCCCCAGTACAACCCTCTTCCCCTGGTAAGACATTCTCAGATTTTCTCTCTGCTGATACACTTTCAACATACCTCAAGTTAATGAAATGAACCAATAACAAAATAATACGTTTGGATATGACTCAATGGTGTCATGAATAACAAAGAATCGATATTATGTTAAACGAACGAGGGGGGGGGTCTTTTTAACAGGGGGCCCTCTTTAAAGCGGTGCCCTCTTTATCACGCGGACTTCTTTACCACGGGGCCATTTTTAACGCGGGGTTCAATTGTGAGAAATAGATCCATTCAGCCTAACCGGCCGTGGAGTTAAATCAACTTAGTGTAAGTTGAATTTGATGCATTTCCTGGCAATTACTTTCAGAAGACTTGGCGTCGAGAGCGAAGTTCATTAGAGATATTGTCAACACTATTAAAAAACTGTTCAGTGAATATAGTATAAGACAAAATTTTGGGCTCTGTCTTGAAAACAATAACTTTACTTTAGCTTACATTACGTCAAATTTTACAGCCGATTATGTTGATTTGTGTGTTGGTCGATGGAATCGAGGATTTAACGAAATCCTGTAATCCACGTGTGCCTTTGTTTAAAAATCTTTTATGCCAAATTTGTTGGGTTTTTTTTTTCCTTTTTTTTTTATTTTAATGTTAAAATTATTCACATTATTTTACCGCCTTTTTCCGCACAAATTAATTTGTAACAATGTATTGCTTTTAAATGTATTTTGTTGAAAATTGAAAAACAAATATTGTGTAAATAAATTAAATAACATTCCATAATTGATGTTTCATGTACACGTTCATTAGTCCAGTTTTGGAAAGAAACTAATTATGTATTGATTTATTGATTTCGTCTGATTTTTTTCGTTGTCCAAATGTTAAAATTGCTTAAGTTTTAAACAAATACACTCCAAATTGAAAAAATTAAGGCTAAAAAAATCCAATCTCATTTTAACCGGTGAATGTATGAGAGGTGAATAAACTTGTTTTGATTGGATGCGATTCACAGATGCGCATTATTTAAACACACACACACTCAAACCTAATGGTTGATTCATGTTGAATTATTTGGTTCACAGCGTGCAATGTATTTATTAAACTACTTCAAAATCGGCTTACACTTGTTAATTTATATCTGTTTAAATAAAATAACAAAATTTGAATAAACACCTAAGCTTTGTTTTTTTTTTTAGATTGTTTAGTTCTGTTTTGTTTTGCGTCTGTAATGGTTAAACTTCAGTGAAGTGTTAATAGCTGCACATTTGGCTTGTCAGTTTAAAAACCTGATTGGTTAATACATAAAGGGTGGTTACGAATGAGGTCACCTATGTCAACATTCCCGCCTTTCACATACGTTTTTACGAGTCACACCGTATCCGACACAACTTAACTAAATGTGGGTGGGCAAATGTTTAGGAAAAAAATTAATGAAATTAAATTTTAATGAATAGCCACACGATATGCTCAATGATCATGGAAATAATTACTCAAATTTATACACATAAGGCTGTGTGTATAAAGTCTATTGCCGCAAATGGAAATATCTTGTCCACTCCTTTCACAACTCTGTGCAGGGCCACCCCCTAAAGTGTACAGGGCCGGATAAGCAGAACCAACCATTCTTATGGCTTGGTGTGTGTGTAAAGTCCCTGTAAGGATGAGATGAAATCTCTTAGATCTTGTAAACCGCTCATGGGACGGTTTTTATGGTGCCCTTCTCTCATCGCCACCATAGCCGATAGTGCAATGGCCATGGAGGCACCACGGGAGATATATCGGGAACTTGAGCCAAGACCTGAAAAATTTCTTTGGTCCTTACCGGAGATCGAACCAGGTACCTTCAGGTCGACAGTCGAGCGCTTTACCGCACGACCATCCGTCCCCATGGCTTACATTCTGCATGAAGCTAAAATGATTGAAAAGTTGTGGGTCAGAAGGACCCGGATTATCAAATTGTATTGGTAGGCTAATATTTGAAAGCGGCATACCTGACGGCCTTGTTCCCTAGAAGCCCCCACATGTAGGTTTGCCTGGGCCCCTAAATTATAAATTTGCATTGTCCCCTAATAATCGCTTTGCCAAGGAGCCTCCAAAATTTGCTATGCCTAGAGCTTCTATCCACACCAATGTTCCAAAAAATGTAGATTTTCTCATGCCCCCCACCCCCTCAACGTAAGAACGTCCCTGCCAATAGATTTTTAGGTGAGCCCTAAGTTCCCAGTAATTTTATATCAAGAGTCTATGCGTGGGGTACCATTATACAGAAGACCAGATCAACAGCAATCAGTCTTATCAGCCAAAGTTAGATCCTAAGGCCGTGATGATAACTCTTAATAGTGAGCTATTATTTGATTGAATATTTTTTGGAAAAAAATATGGTAAAATCAAAGAAGCCCATCACATGTTTCCAGACAATGGAGATTTTGTGCTCAAAAGTGTACTTTAAAGAAATGCGATTATACACATGCACAATTGTACCCAGTCTTGTACCTGCTAATTTTCAATAAGACTGTGCGCGACTTTTGAGAGAATATTATTTTTGGTGGTCCTAACATACCTACTAAACGAAGTGTATGTGCGCTTTGTTGTAATGTTTGTGCCAGGGCACACGTGCACATCTTAGAGAAAACATAGGTGCACAGGTATTGCTTTTCTCTTAAGGTTTACAGCCAGTTATCTCCCTTGTTGTAGGCGTTCTTTATTTTGACTAATTAAATTACTTTTTTTCTGAAATATTGGGACCTTATTCATCCACACAAAATGATGGCTACATTATTAGAATAATTAAGCTGTAGATATGTAAATGGTTGTTGTTTTTTAAGAGTTTGTTTGCAGTTTTTGATTTGCAAGTATTTTTTTTATGGACTTGAAATAAATATTTCGAACAGTACAGGGGGACGAACATTTTGGACATACGGGGTAGAGAGCGTGCTTTGTTTGTCTACATACAGAGTACTTACAGTCTACACACAGTCTACACACAGTCTACACACAGTCTACATTCAGTTTACATTCGGTCTTCATTCAGTCTACATACAGTCTACATACAGTCTACACACAGACCACATTCAGTCTACATTCAGTTTACATTCGATCTTCATTCAGTCTACATACAGTCTACATACAGTCTACACACAGTCCACACACAGACCACATTCAGTCTACATTCGGTCTTCATTCAGTCTACATACAGTCTACATACAGTCTACACACAGACCACATTCAGTCTACATTCAGTTTACATTCGATCTTCATTCAGTCTACATACAGTCTACACACAGTCCACACACAGACCACATTCAGTCTACATTCGGTCTTCATTCAGTCTACATACAGTCTACACACAGTCCACACACAGACCACATTCAGTCTACATTCGGTCTTCATTCAGTCTACATACAGTCTACATACAGTCTACACACAGACCACATTCAGTCTACATTCAGTTTACATTCGATCTTCATTCAGTCTACATTCAGTCTACATACAGTCTACACACAGTCCACACACAGACCACATTCAGTCTACATTCAGTTTACATTCGATCTTCATTCAGTCTACATACAGTCTACATACAGTTTACACACAGTCCACACACAGACCACATTCAGTCTACATTCGGTCGTCATTCAGTCTACATACAGGCTACATACAGTCTACACACAGACCACATTCAGTCTACATTCAGTTTACATTCGGTCTTCATTCAGTCTACATACAATCTATATACTGTCTACATTCAGTCTACATTCAGTCTACAGTCTACATACAGTCTACATACAGTCTAGGTACAGTCTACATACAGTTTACATACAATTTATACAAAGTCTACATACAGTCTACACACAATCTATATAAAGTCTACATACAGTGTACATACAATATATATGTATATATATATAGATATATATATATATATATATATATAAAGTCTACATACAGTCTACACACAATCTATATACAGTCTACATACAGTCTAGGTACAGTCTACATACAGTCTACATACAGTCTAGGTACAGTCTACATTCAGTCTACATACAATCTATATACATTCTACATACAATCTATATACAGTCTACCTACAGTCTACATTTAGTGAATGACCAAATGTGTGCACTAAAGACTATCATGCTTTGTTCTGAATTCCTGACCAGTTTGTCCAGATTTGACAGTCAGCACTCATACCGAGTTGTAGCGCACCATGTCCGTGAGCCCATTGACTGCGGGTGTTTTATTGGCCCGTCACGTCTAAAATTGGTGAATCCTGGCTAGTACTGACCACATGGCGGGGATAAAGGACCGGCGACAGGAAGAGAAGAGGGGGGGGGGGAGAGGAACTCCAACCCTCTTTGAGTGGCTGAGTCGTAAATCAGTTTATGATTCACTCTATGCTAGAGGGGGAGTGGATGAGGGGGGGGGGAATTTCCCGGCATATTTGCAACGTATTTCCTCGACATTTGTAAATCTGACGAAAATGAAAGTCAATTTGATATTTCATAAATGTGGTCTGTTTTTATAATAGCAATATTATAGCCTAAAAATAAACTGTTTTAAACATTAGACGTGAATCAAATTATAAGTTCTTGTGTGTGTGTGTGTGTGTGTGTTTATAACGGAATAATGGGTAATAATGGTTATCGCTTTACGGTCTGATATCATTCGTTATACCATACGTAGGCCTACACTCCTAACAGTCTCATTGGTTGACATTTAATGATATACATGTATTCAACTGTTGTTTTTCTATTATTTAAATAACGAACCTTTGGCTTATTATATACGACTAAAATAGTAAACCAATGCACAGCCGTCACCCAGCTAATACATAACTCATTTTAGGACCCCCCCACCCCCGACCTTTCCAATTAAAAAAAAATCTAATTGTATGATAAACTCCCAACACCTATTGTGACGCGAAATTTTTAATTTAATGTCATTTTTACTGTTTATTTCAATAAATATAAGTACAATCTGCTCCATATAGCAATGCTTTTGTTTTTCTTTAAACAAAAGGTACTGGAACGCACCATAGATATACAATTAAAATTCAAGTCATAGTTTTATATAGATCTTACAGTACCGTCGTATGACCGGGATATTATATAAATTATACATATGTCTAGTTTGTTTAATATTATTATTTATTGACAGCAATATTGCATTCGAGAAAACGATAAAAATATCTGAAAAAGTACTAAAACCAAACATTCAAGACAGTAAAATACTAATATACAAAAGTCTACGTAAAAAAAGGTGCCGGAACGCCGTTCCGGTGCGTTCCGGTAGAAAAAAAAGCACTGGCATTATATAACTATTACCCCCCCCCCAGTATAATGGATGATATCAAAAACTGTACCCATCGATATAAGTGTTCTATATGATGTCGATGGTCTAACCTTCAACAAATCACGAACTTTTTTTGCTTTTCAAGTTTTATTTAATTTTCAATTTTATCTGAATTTCAGCTAGGATTGTACATTGTTATCTCTGCATGTTCATAAATAAAATGTCCATAAATGCAGTAGAATCTATTTATAGAAGCATATTATCACGTGAGACTGGGTTGTCCGACAGACTGCCACTGAATGACTACTTTTTATTATTTATATCGATGCTTGATACACGCGCCTCATGTTCGCCAGAGCGTCGTAAACATCCGCGGAAACAAATAGTATCTGCACTTATTGTTCAAGTGGATCCCGAGATTAATTATTGCCATAACTCCCTTCTTCCTCCCGACCCCCCAACCAACTACCCCTGCCCCCGGCTCAGAGTGTCCAGCTAAGCTTACGGTTTTTTTTTTCTTCCCTTCCGACATAACTCAGGCAGAATTCATTGATAATATTATTGTAGTTTGAAAAGCCAAGTGGACTGGTCAAGCTTCCCCCCGGTCATAAACAACGACCAGTGCCGACGGAAGAAGAGGTGGGCAGATTTTTTAATGGAAAGGGTGGGAGGGAGGAGGGTGAATATTTTTTCCAGCCCTTTTTTTTTTCTTTTGACGAGAGGGGGAACATAGAAAGTGGGTTTTATGACTGAAGATTAGCGATTCATTTGTAGTCTTTAATAGTAGTGTCCGTCACGTGACCACACGTCTGATCTGGACCTGAAAAAAATAAACAAACCTGGTCACTGACAGCGGTTGATTTAAACACCAGGGAAGAGGGGGGAGTCAGTAAATCAACTGAGCAGGTATTTATAGAGAAATTGAAAATGTTTCAAAACAATGACCCCCGTGATGGTACAACGAAATAAATATATTAGAAGTGAGTTGTTGGTGGTGGGGGGGTGGGGAGAGAAGCAGAGAGGGGAAGGAACAGGAAATCGATGAAGAAAAGAAAGAATGAAAGAATTGATAAAAGAATGAAAGAAATACAAACATGGGCAATCAAAGCATTATGAAAAAAGAATGCGACAGATACATACATACATACAAACACTCAAAGACAGTGAGAGATCAAGAGAGATAAAGACAGATTAAATAAGAAAGAGGTAGAGAGATGGGGGGAGAGAGATGAAGACGTGATGAAATCGGGAGAAAGCTTAAGAGAAATGTACAAATCGGTAAATTTAATTTTAATGTTCACATTTAGAAAACGTGCATCCAATGAATTCAATTAAAGCCAATACATTCAATACATTTAATAACTCCAATAAATTCAATCAATCCAACCAATTAAAAAATTCAATAAATCCGGTAAATCCAATAAATTGGTGCTTTCAGTCAATATATTAATACAGTGAGCTATTTCTATTAAACTATTGTGCTGTGTTGCACAACACCATTAGCTAAATCACAATGCTCTGGGCGGAGCACTAATGTGAGACCGTCCTAGAAAGAACCGTCTGGTCAGCATTAAGAAATGGACAGGTCAAAAATGTGATGACTCTACTGACGATCATGCGAGATGAATGGATTGACATATCAATTGCAGAATCCCAAAGTCTCCAACCCCCCCCCCCCCCACCTTTCCTCCCCAGACTACAAAACATTTTAAAGGGCTAATGAATAAATTAGACCAAGTCGTGATTCTAATGAAATGGGATACCATAATGTGTTAAAGTATGACTACAATGAACCAATGCTGTTTCAAACGTCTCTTACAGGCTACATGTACGCATTAAAGACACCGTTCATTTATCTCATGTAATTCGGAATTCATTCCAATGTGATTATAAATCTGAGTTCAGTTGTGGAAGAAAGAGCCATCTATTAATTTCAGAATGTAATGGGCCAATGTCAGTATACCACGGAAAGATTTACGCTCCCTGCCTATTTACTAATGTTTATATATATATATATACAACAAAGATGGCTTAAAAGTGGATTGATCAAATACTATTTTTTTTTTAAAAAGGGTTAAATGATGATTGCATTATATAAGTTAATTTTTTTTTTTTATGAAATAAATATTCTGTGTAATTCCCGACAGTACATCGCTTTTTGATGCGTTTCGCTTAGCTCCCTTGTCTGTACGTGCAGTCTTTTTTTTTTCAAATTACCACCACTTCGTTTTAAAATGTGTAAAAAAAAATATTATTCCAAACCCCTCTTAATTTGTACAAGGCCTGTTATATTTAGAAAGTCTTGCGAAAAACGTCAGAGGTAGGTGTGGACAAACAGATGAACGTCCCCGGATGAAGATCATTTTAACACCGCAGCCAAAGAAAAAAAAGAGATTGACGAAGCGGCAAATAAGCAAATTAACCTTTTGAACAATGTTTTGGGTTTGGAAGACGACGTAAAAAAACATTAGTTGAGGAGTTAGGGGTGGGGTGGGGCGAGTATGAAGGGCGATGTTTTCAGTCCTCTAATCAAGTAACATCCGTCTCTGTCATAACTGGCACGGCACGCGACCCTTGTGGCCAGCCAACCGCATAACAGCCATTTTTTTATAACGGCCATGAACGAAATGTTAATATCTCCTAAAACCGTTCAAAGTTATGATTTTAAAAAAAATCGTCTTGTATTAATTTGTTTCACACCCCCCCCCCACCCCCACTCTTTCATTAACATTTCTGATGAGGGCCAGTGACATTGACAAACCTGTCGTTAATGGTATAACGGTTTTCAGACATGAAGCTATATTTCTTTCTCTCTTTTTTTGAGCGGGGGAAAAGAGGAGTGGGGGGGGGGGTAAGGGAGGGGAGGAGTAAAGCTTGAGATAATCTTATATCGTCTGCTGATCTCTAGCAGACGTCAGCTCTGTACTCTTGCACGGTGGTACGAGTTTCATAAAAGGTGGTTACGTAGATCTGGCACGCCGTGATAGGAGCTGAGGGGTGGATTCATCTAGGGGGGGGGGGGGAAGAAGACTTGGAAAGGCGAAGGGGGTTAGAGGGGTGGAAGGGGGGAGGAGATCGTCGTGAGTGGAAAAGGGTGCCAGGGCGTTATGACAGCGACCTACTGAGCGGAGAGCTGTCGACGGCCTGTTGTCAGTGCGGACATTTTGTGCTTGACAACTAGGCCAGAGCTGTTTGAAAAAGGCTTCTTAGAAAAAAATAACAATCCCCCCCCCCCCGCGCCCGTGGGGAGGGGAAGAAAAGGGGACCTCACTCCTTCTCCCGCCCGCCCCCTAGTTAACGTGAAGTGGTAAATACAATAAATGATTTAATGGTTGACTTGATTAACAGCCATAATTAACAACGCACAAAACTTGAATAATGGAAAGATTTAATTGAATTGTTTTTTTTTTTAGTTTAGAAAACTTGTAGGACTAATGCAATAATTAATGCCATGGCAATCTATTATACTAAAAGCAAAAACTAATTGAATGGTGTTTTTAGTGTTCGCTAGAGAATATTGACTGTATTAACTGTGTACTTAGTGAAGTAAAATGTTGAGCCAGGTACAATGAGAATAAAATATTGAAGGCTGATGAAGGAACTGCGAAGATGGTTACATAAGATGATTAGTAGATAGGTTATAACTATGAATATGTTTATCTACAAGCTATAGTGAATAATATTTATAAAATATAGACTGCAGGCTAAAAATAGTTCCGCTAGACTAGGACGGCTCGACGACCATTTTGCAAAGGGTCTTATTTTGTTGGGTAAAAGTTATGTAAATAAAATAAAAAGATTAGGAAACAACAAACACTCAACCTATATAAAATAAAGGTTTAACCAGTAAATGATTATTAATGGCGACTCGAATTTATTGAAATCTAAATAATTTGAAACTAACTTGAGTATCATACAACCTTCATGGCATAATCCTTAGAAGCAGCCGATACCATAGCAATCTTCTATGGTTACGGTGGCAAAGTGGTAGCAAACCACCAATATGGCTACACACTTGCAATCGCTCATCATGCCAACTTGTATTCGATGAAGTATTTAAATTTAGGCATCATAAAATACACAGACGTAACATCTGCAAACTATTTAACTGTAATGTATATCAAACAAAACAGATGTAATTCTAATAACTAAACAGTATAAATAAAGTAATTAAAGCAGTTTGAAGTAGATTAATGTAAATGAAAAGTAAATAGGTGTCAAAGCTAAAAAGTTGGCTCCATTAATATACTGACTGTCGAATACCAATTTAAGCTTAGTTGTGTAGACCAGGGCTTCTTAAACTTTTGTAATTCACGACCCCATTTATGACTGCGAGTTTCTTGACGACCCCATACAAATACAAAAGAAAAATAAATTAATATTTTACAAGTTAAAAAACATTTTCTGTTAAATTGTATTTTTATCTCTCGCGACCCCAGAATTTTGCCACGCGACCCCAAATGGGGTCGCGACCCATAGTTTAAGAAGCCCTGGTGTAGACCAATAGGTGAAACTAAATAAAAAGTAAGAAAGTCTTAACACCAGGTATTTTAGATGTGATTTTAAAACTATCGTTTTTATAAAAAAAAAAACCATGTTACAATAAATAGTTGTTTTTTTTTCGGGACACAGATTTATCAAACTCCAGACATGTCTGTTACACTTATAGCTGGCTGGCTGAGCCCATGTGACAAAGTCAAGGTGATCCCGATTAACCAACCTAGACAAATCATCTTGAGCTACACCAAAGAAGGGCAATGTTTGCAACATCAGCGCATTAAGACAATTAATGAAACTTTAGTGTGCGATGATACAACCACCAGATGTTCCTCCGCCCAGCGGTCTGATTTAGTGCACAGTTCAGCGTATGCGACATAAGCGTACCAAAGAAAATTGTCATTAATTGTAATGAAAGTAATTTACTATTAGCTGCTGGTTACTGTGTAGTTAGCAGCTGGTTATGGGTATCGTTAATATTGTACATGGCAAAAAAAAAATACATTGTGTGCATCATACAGTTCTATTGAACAGCTGTGGAACCTATGAAAAATTCAAGTTGAACATTAGTTGGCCAACTGTTGTAGAGGGCAGGACAGTCAACCTGAGAGTCCTGGGTTCGGTCTTCGGTGAGAACTAATGGAATTTTCTCAGGCCCAGGTGAAAGTTGATAAAATGTCCCACAAATCCACTCAGCTTTAAATGGGTACCTGATTTAAGTTGATAAAGGCGAGTGGGCGTTGTGCTAACCACACAATTCCTTCATATGCCGAGGTTACAGAAACTTACATTTTTCATAGATAGATAGATAGATAGATAGATGGCGGGGTGGATGGTTGGATGGGTGTATGTATGGATGGATGGATAGATGGATAGATAGAAAGAAAGATAGATATATATATTATAATTTATGTTGATAATAATTTGTTTTAATACGGTCTCTTATAAAGAAACTGTCAATTGTAAACAAGAAATCAAATAATTAGTAAGTTAGTTCTAAAATAAAAATTGTAAAAGTATTCGAAAGTCAATCACTTAAAAAGGTTAAAATTGTCCATTGTCTTTTTTAATGAGTTTAGTTTCAGCAACAATTCTTCAATCATTGTCTATTAAATAAAATTCGGCAAAGTTTGTTTGATTTTGATCCAAATCTGAATGGCTTTGTTGGTCACTGGTTTGTAATGTGTGTGGTTGGGAGGAATATGTGTGTGCGTGCGTGCGCGCGCGTGTGTGTGTTTTACATGTGCGGGATTGTGAACGAATATTTTTATTTTTTATAAAGACAAGATTACCGGAAGTTTTGTCGTCACCAAAAAATGTCAGGCACTGAACGAGGGGGAAATAACTCCCGGTCGTTTCATCAAGTACTCATTGAAAACTAGTTTCGGGAAGGGAAGGGGGGAGGGGGAGGGCGCACTTTGTCAGTGCCAGGTCACGTGCGTCAAGCACTTGGTCTCCACCAGTCCGTAAAGTTCAAAGTTGACACATAGCTTGGATGGGGGGGGGGAGAGGTTATTGCACGGGGAGCAAACATTGTCTGCATCGGGATTCGTAACATTCTGCCTTGGACACTCCACAACACATCATCTTCTGTGACATTTCTTCTTGGAAAGAGCACAACACATCATTGACTTTTCCTCTGTGACAGAGCACAACACATCATCATCTGTGACATTTGTATTCGAAAGTCTTAACATTTTGACAGGATTAGAAACTTTGATTATTTGACATATTTTGTATATTCTTATCTGATTAAAAAAAAACAATAAATATTGAAATATATTTATTTAATCGATCAATATATTTACCTTTTAAATACGTCTTAAAGTATTCTAGTTCAGATTATACTATCAAATCTGATGTTCTAGGAGTGAAACGAGTGCCTTCATTGATTTTGGACCCTAAATATATCACATTATCTGACTAGGGGGCCCCATAACCACCACCGCCCCCACCAATCCTAAGAATGGATTTACGGAATGGAAACAATTTACAAAATGTATCACGCAAAGATTTATATCCAACCAGAGTGAACTTTTATTAAACCGTTAATATTTTCTGAAATAATGACCTACTTTTAACTCAATTATAAGTACATGGATTCACTTACTAACGAACTGTACTCCTATGGTCGGGCTGCGTTTTATAAATTACATGCTGGGATAATCTAAAGAAAATGTTTAGGAAACTGAAATATAGTAAATTACAAAGATGGCACAGCACAGGTGATAGAGAGCAAGTCACGTGGCTGTGATTTGATCATAGATCTAAATACCGTAACAAGCGTTTGATCTATCTATCTATCTATCTATCTATCTATCTATCTATCTATCTATCTATCTATCTATCTATCTATCTATCTATCTATCTATCTATCTATCTATCTATCTATCTATCTATCTATCTATATCTATATCTATATCTATATCTATATCTATCTATATATCCATCTGTCCATCTATCCATCTATCTTTCTAATAGTTCTATCTATCAGCCTCTCTCTCTCTCTCTGTATGTATGTCATCTGTACGTCTGTCTATCTGTAAGTATGTAGGGTATGTCTGTCATCTATATATCAGTTAATGTAACTATCTTCTGTAGATTACAGCTCCATTTTTTCTCTTTATGTCGGACATATTTAGATACGCATACACCCAGCCCTTTGTTGTTGTTTTTTTTTTAAACTCCCCCATCCAATACAATATAGTGCATATGTTTTCATTACATGGTCATCTGTTCAGTCGCCATCCACAACACGTACATGGCAAGCTGACCAACCCGATTGACAATAGATACAAAACAGCCATTTAGTCCAGATGATGAATATGAAAACGACCGACTCCACTCAACGTCCGAAAGTAAAAAAAAGACCAATAACAACAGTCCAATAAACAATTTGCTGGTCCATGGTGTGAAATACAGCCAGGGTTTTATTAATTGGACTCTAGACACGTGAGGTTCAGGTCGGTCACTTGGAGGGTGACCCTGAAGACAAAACATCTGTCTTACGGGCGACTGGCCATGTTGAAAGTCTAGTCTTTCTGACATTAGATAAATATGTACCGTGGATAAGCTTTGATTTGTTTAGGGTTGGGGTATCCGACCATGAAGTGAGATACTCTGCACAGATACTATTACTAACAAGTAATTTTATTGTTTATATTTATGTGGCATTGTTTCGCTTTATAGACTAACTTATGTGGAACAATTTGAAAATTATTATTTTTTTTTTACAGACAGTTGGTTCTGAAGATATATTTTATATTTATTCGTGTTTCTATTACCACAGACATTCATTTGTATTATTTCAATTTTAAACTGATTTTGTGATCTATCCCAGTTAACTTTATTTCTTTAGTTCCAAATATGATTTCGGTGGTCAAGTGGGAGTGGGGCACGGTGGAAAAAAAAAGACTGTATAGTGAAACAAGTAATATTATTAAAAAAATATATTAAACTCATGACTAAAAATAACACTAACATGACTAAAAATAACACTAACATGACTAAAAATAACACTAACATGACTAAAAATAACACTAACATGACTAAAAATAACATTAACATGACTAAAAATAACACTAATACTCTATTTCCAAATGTGCGCGAGTCGAACTTGAGAAGATTTAATAAAATACTTGAAAAAAAAAATAATACTTTTTTTTTGCACTCAATATTACTGAAACCATTTGATTGAAATCTGACTGAGTAGGCTATAAGGATTAGCGATTTTTGTAACCAATTGTTCTCCTGGCTCATTAGGAATAACCACAAGTAATTGATTGAAACGATTCTTATATGATTTGTGCTACTTGAAAATAAATAATATAGTTTTGTTTGAACAAAACCAAGAAATTATAAATTAAAATGAACTCGTTTGTAGCACAGTGTCTAAATTTGGAAGTTACAAGACGACATGTTTATTTTACTGAATTGTCACTAAATTACTATGTTCAAATAAGCAGAAGGCCGAGGTATATATATATATATATATATATATATAGCTATGAATCATATTTATATTTATGACATGAATAATATAAAACTACCATTTCTAAAAGAAGAGTAATAATTAGGGGCAATAACTGTAAAAAAAATCATGAAACACTACATTCTCAAACTAATTATTTAATTGGCGAAGTCATTGTATGTCGGTCAAGTCATTTTACAGTATTCAGCATTTAGAGAACGTCAAACGTTAAATTGACTTCAAATGAGTTAGATAACATCTATTTTTCCATATCCGAATGAAATAGTTTAATGTTACATTTGCAAATATATTATTAAAACTAAGCATAGAAATTATAACTTTAAATTAAATTTGATCAAAATTGTTATCGCTCAGAATTCAAATTTCGAATAAAATACTCGGCGACATACAGATAAAATATGTTTTGATACAATGTGTTCGAACTAGGGTCAGCGTGACTTAGGATGCAAGGAATGTTGCCCGAACTACAGAAAGGAGACATGAATATTTCACATTCTTTGAATTCACATGTTATATTTTTGTTTATTTTTGATATATTCTTGCGAAAAAACAAAAACAATTAAGGGCCCTAAAAATTGGCTCTTCGCGTGGGCCCCAGAAATGAGCAAGGCCATCCCTGGTCCTGACAGTGCTCTGATAGAAGAATTAAATTTTACTGATTTATAATTCTACACACATTCATGGATAATTAATATTCAGTGACACAGCATCGTCATATCAGTTTTTCTGTATAAATTTATTATTAACATCACTAACCCTTTTTTTTTATTGATTATTTACCTTAAGGTTTATTTTTTATAAAATACCAAACCAGAATGTGAATTCGATTTATCCATTAATGTTTGAACTATATAGATTAAAAAAACATTATACATAAACTATATACGAGCAATATAGCTTAAATGCATCAAATAAATTCTTCTCGTACTTCCCAAATGATGCTGAATAAGAAAAACTAAATCAACATCTGCCATGATCCCACAATGATTTTCTCATAAAATATTTCAGAAATTTTTCTGGTGTAAAAAAAAATAATAAAGGGTAAAGATTAACAGCATGGCCATTTTATATCCTTAAAGTCAAAACGATCATGAGGTCATCAAATGGACCAGTCATCGGGACTGTTGTTTAAAATACTCTGAGATTGACTGTTTCACGAGGTCGGACGTTGGAAGCCTGATATCGTCTTCGGTGTCAATGGTTAGAGGTCGGAGGTGAAGGCACAAGAAAGCGATCAGTCAGTCGTCTAGCTCTGGGTCAGAGTGTCCAGAAACAAGAATTATGTCGTCAACATTAGAAAGGGGTTATAGGTTAACAAGGATGCATAATGGGAAGCCACGCCCATCGCAGTGGAGCAGTTTGTCATTGGTTGTCGCAGCCAGTGGCATGCCAGGTTTCCATGCATTTTTTTTTTCAGTTTTATTGATGGTTCACGTCTTTGGTTTTATAAGAAGAAATAATCAATCAATACACAAAAGTACAAGTTAACATGGGCGTATTCAAGGGGGGGGGCGAATGGAAAAAAAAGTTGTAACAATAAAACTGAACTAAATTTCCTGAAAGTTTATTTCATAAAAGACATTGTACACATATCAAACATACAAACATACAAAAGAATTATATCTGCAAGTATAACTGATTTTCCTTATACCTCTCATCACAATTTAGTCGATCAACAGCCAATTCTTCAGTGCATTTTTGTATTGCCAGTAAATCTAAATGCACTGACTGCAATTTGAGTCTTTTCCACGAAGTGCCAAATCATGCATGCCGCAAAATAGGATTGTAAAAATGATGGGACCTAGTTTTTTGCAATTTTCTTGAATGTGTCTTCTTAATGATGAGTTCAACTGCTCAACTATAGAAACTGCTCTGTCTCCCAATAATGCAACAAAATAGCTTGCATCCTTAATGAGTGCCTTTGTGCCACGTGCTTATCAAATGCATTTATTTATGTCAATATAAATGATTAATGTTATACTTAACTTGGATTTAATTGAGAAATAAACCTTTTATGGCATTATTAGTTAAATTTAAAAAAAACGTGTTTTTGTGCCCCCCCCCCCTGGAAAAATTCCTAGCGACGCCCATGCATGCTAAAATACCTATAAGGAAAGATTAAGAGAAAGGAATCTTGAGAAATATGCAATAAATACCAGGTCATGACAACAATTACTGTATAAAAGAGTTTATCAAATGCAAATGTCTATTAAAAGTAGTTTGAATAATAGTAGTCTCTTAACTGAATAGACAGCGGGTTTTATGACCAAGTCAGAATAAGTATTTCTTGCTATAAGACAGGGCTTCTTAAACTATTGGTCGCGACCCCATTTGGGGTCGCGTAGCGAAATTCTGGGGTCGCGAGAGATAAAAAGTACAATTTAACAGAAAATGTTTTTTAACTTGTAAAATATTAATTTATTTTTCTTTTATATTTGTATGGGGTCGTCAAGAAACTCGCAATCATAAATGGGGTCGTGAATTACAAAAGTTTAAGAAGCCCTGTCTTAACTGAATAGACATCGGGTTTTATGACCAAGTCAGAAAAAGTATTTCTTGCTATAAGATGTACTGGGAATAAAAAAAGGTCACTTTTAATGATATGGGTGGAACAGAGAAATAACCATCTAAGCAGCTCAGGCCTATTGGACTATTAAGGTTAGCCGACCTATTCTCTGCAGCCACAAATCAACCTGACGTTTGTAAAAAAAAAATGTTGTCAAAGCAGACATCAGTTAGTAGTGTCATTAACCGCGTAATAACATCAGATGTACCGAGGTGGTATCAGACCAATGACGTTTGCAGCTGACGTCATACAGGAAATAGTGAGGTCAGAGATCAATATTTAACAAAGGATGTCACCCAATGTTGCCAATTTAGCCTATCGTCAATCAACTGTTCTTGTTTTGTTTTTTTTAAGTGACCTTATCGGGGAAAACGTCTCTAGATAGTATTGGCAGAATGACGCTTACAGCAGCACAGATTATGCGTGAGGGATTCTACCGAATCTTACTGTCTGGGCCTTGAAAATTCCCAATCGAAGGTTCTCAATCGTTCTATATAACAGCCCCACCATGAAAAACTGTTCATTTTTTTTGTGTACATACAGTGATATTTTAAGACAATACATACGTTAGAGATTCGATCTCACCCATTGAGTGTTTCATACAGTGATATTTTAAGACAATAAATACGTTAGAGATTCAATCTCACCCAGTGAGTGTTTCATACAGTGATATTTTAAGACAATAAATACGTTAGAGATTCAATCTCACCCATTGAGTGTTTCATACAGTGATATTTTAAGACAATAAATACGTTAGAGATTCAATCTCACCCATTGAGTGTTTCATACAGTGATATTTTAAGACAATAAATACGTTAGAGATTCAATCTCACCCATTGAGTGTTTCATACAGTGATATTTTAAGACAATAAATACGTTAGAGATTCAATCTCACCCATTGAGTGTTTCATACAGTGATATTTTAAGACAATATATACGTTGCAGATTCGACCTCACACATTATTCTCATTTAAAAGAAGCCATTATATTCTATTTATTGTCTCCACCCGCATCTAATTCGTTCGTAAAACTAAGGGGAATACCTAACTAGACATTACTTTGGGAAAGTATTACCTAGCCACACTTGAAGAACGCCTACCCTGACATCACACCTTGGCAACGCCTGTCTTAGAGTGTTTACACCGGTTTTGTCAAAATTTCATTTCTTGAACATCAGTTTACCTTGAATGGTGTAACCTACTTTTACTTTTTTTTTTTGATGATACGGGGCATACTTAATTCACTATACTTCATATGAGATAACGTATGTGGATGTTTGTTTTTGTAGTGTCCTCTTGTAAAAGGATTCAAAAATAAATAGGAATGTACATCCGGTTGCAAGGACTTCAGTTGAAGCATGGCCTTTACATTTGATAGTAAAGAATGAATTCGACCCATTGGTAGTGTGGGCTGTGTATGCCCGAGTGAGAGGCTTATGAGGTCAAAAGTTAAGTGAGAACCGGGAGATAGTTTAGACACAAATACACATTAATTCAACAAAGTCGGCAACATTCAATAAAAGTCATATAATTCACATTAATTCGCAATAATTTCACTATTTTTCGTTGTAATTTACTTGAGTCTAGAATTACCTACAATTCTAACTAGTTTGCTACATTTCAATAAAACTGTCTATAACTCAATATTACTGGCTATAATTTACTGAACTTCGCCACAATTTTACTCTAGTTAGCTTCAATTCACCGGGAAATCAAAATTCACTTAATGTTGTTCATTAACGGATTTACCCGTAGCTAAATAAGCTGTATCAAAAACTGGCCGTAGACTCCAAGCAACATTTTCAACATCTATTTATAGCTTTTAACATCCCTTTTTTATATTCCTGGCTACATTGTCACTGTCATTTCGTTCAGTGCATATACATTTTCAACATTTAGTGTCTTTAATGACTGCGACTTGAACAAACTGGTTCAACAACGCTGAAACCCACTACTTTCACTTCACCTGCACGACATTGGGTCAAGTGCCTTCCAGCGCTGTCACCTAGTTAGTAATTACCCCGTGCATATTTTGACAAACAAACAAGCAAAAAACTCGCGCTGTTTGCACCCATGACTCTCCGGTGGTTTGTTATTATTTGTCACTGTCACCACGAAGGACACAATTATTATATGTCCGCGGTGGCCAAGTCAGAGAGACAATACCCAGCAACAAATAAGAGAGAAAGATCGTAGAAGTGAGATTTCTAATACAAAACTATCAGTTAATAACGTCAGTATATTTAGTTTAATATAACATCACCATGTGGATTCTAAACCAAGTACTAATATCAGTACTTACAGAAAGTAACGGAGTACTTACATCAGTGCTTTATAGAAAGTAACGTAGGAATTGTATAGCGAGTTGTGCAGGTTGTGTATGTACTCCACAGAACACCCATTGCTTTGATTCAATAGACAAAATGGGGAATTGAATTTAAAATATCACACCTTGCTTCAAGTAAAACTGGCGTAGTTATGCACGTGTGTGCATGTGTGTGCACGTGTGTGCTTGTGTGTGTATGTGTGTTCATGTGTGTGCATGTGTGTGCACGTGTGTGCATGTGTGTGCACGTGTGTGCATGTGTGTGCATGTGTGTGCATGGGTGTGTGCATATGTGTGCTTGTGTGTGCTTATGTGTGCATGTGTGTGCACGTGTGTGCACGTGTGTGCATGTGTGTGCACGTGTGTGCATGTGTGTGCTTGTGTGTGCATGTGTGTGCATGTGTGTGCACGTGTGTGCTTGTGTGCGCATGTGTGTGCACGTGTGTGATATTGAATTCAAACAAAGCACGTAGTTTAGATCAGTAGTCCCCAACAAATGTTACTGGGCCGCCCAAGAAATATTAAATTATTCCCTTTTTATTTATTTATCTTGTGGAATTGCGACTTTCCACGGGCGAGAATTAATCAACACTCACCCACCTTTCCTTCCAGTGGGGCGTGGTGAAATTATCAAAACGTTGGCCGGTCCGTGGTGATGCCCCCCCCCCTACATTTTGAAAAAATGTCATATAAGAGGGGGGCATTTAAAAAAATGTCATAAAGTTGTTATTTGCCCCCCCCTGGAAAATTTTTGCCCCCCCCCGGAAAAATTCCTAGCGACGCCCATGGTTGTGTACATGTACACTTCATGAACAATGAACGACCCAATCTTACAAGTCAAATCAGCTATGAAGGTAAACATACAAACAACAACAGTGACTTATTCCATATGCTTATTTAACGGTAAGTGGACTAACATGGACTGTAGATTGGAGATAAACGAAACAGTAGTGCAAAGTGAGGTAATAAGGAATTAAAATTAAAAAGCTTTTGTCAGAAAAAAAAGCAAAGATTATTCCCCTTGGAAAAAAAAATGTTTCCAATTATTAATTTGACGCCTCACCCACACAAGTGACAATTGTGAATAGATAAAATTGGTCAATTATTTCCAAGTAATTTTGACTGATAAGCGTTTTATCTTCTCTTACGTCAACAAAAGTCGACATTGTGAGAAAAACTAGTTAAAATGTATTTGTAATGTTTCAAGGTTTTATTTTTAAACGGATCGTCTGATGCTACAGCAGAAGTAGAGCAAGGAGTTGTATAACAATGAATCATTCCCCAGGATGAGTTTTGGAGAACATTACTGCTATGCTTTCTTGATACTGGTGATAGTAAATCCATATCTTTGTAGATGTGTAATGATTTACAAGTGATACTGGTGATAGTAAATCCATATCTTTGTAGATGTGTAATGAGTGGGTTACTAAATCCATTTCATCTAGGCTAAGGTGGCGATGTAGAAAACTTTCTCTGCTAACATTTCCGACCAACATTTAAGATACTTTATTTATTACATCACTGACAGAGTCAGTATGTATCTGTTTATGTAACCATGGCATATTGAGGGATTGTGTAGCTAGCACAACGCCCAGCCGCTTTTACTCTTCTCCCCCCCCCCCTCCTTTTTTTTTCCAACTTAAAGTCAAGACCTATATAAAGCTCGGTGGACTTTAGGGACTTTTACAAGGACCTGCATCACAGGCTCAACTGAAGCTTAAAACAAACAGTTCATACAACAAGCGGTTCATACAACAAACAGTTGTTATGACGTACAGTTCACACAACAAATAGTTCATACAACGAATAGTACACTTGATTTACACAAGAAAAAAACCATATACACAATATTGATATTTGAGTTAAATGATATGATGATTTTAAACTGTAATTATAGCTACTCTATGTTTTCTGATGTCTCTCCTTTGACTTCAGTGTGGCTTCAATTAGTCATGTTATTAAGATCACCCATGATCAACCAGACCAGCACACATACCCACAATCCACCAGAACAACAAATATACAAATAAAAAGACAAATAGAATGAGAGGGAAATCATGACATATGAACATTTGATAAATCTTTAAGCTCAACAAATTTTATTTATTAAAAGTCAGATTGACATGTATTCAGGTTATAGCAGTGTCCATCTTCAATTATTTTTTTTCAATATTTGTGAAGATACCAAATATGGATTTTTTATAGATAAGTTTTTTTCCTTTAATTTTATACAATTCTTTGGTAAAATAAATTGATAAACAAAATCACTTTAAAAATAAATGTGCGTGTGTCTTATATACTAGTATGTGTATATAAATAAATAATAATAATAATAAAGTTAATGCAGCTTAACAAATGAACTATAGAGTTACCTTTCATACAGCAGAAGAGACAAGTAATAAGTCAAGTAGTGAGTCCCTAAAAGAAATGTAAGAATGCCTCATAGAGGAGCAAGGTCAGAATTTTTCGCAAAAAAATATTTACACAATTTTTTGGTGCAAAGATTCAAAAGTAACTAAAACCTTGTCTAATTTACATGAAGTGAATTTGATTTTTTTACAGTTAATAAAAGTTAAAAAAGGTTTTTTTCTTTTTTATAAATAGGTTTTTTTTTAAAACCCCAGTTTTTACTATTTTGTTTAAGTTACATTACCCTGCAACCACAGCACATTTTAATAGTATTAATTGATGAACAAAGTTTAATATAAGCTAAAAATGTTCTCCTAATATGTGGTATTTATATTTTATTTTAATTTCTGAAACTAGACAGGGCATCCTCACTACAAGAGAGGGCATCCCTCATTACAAGAGAGGGCATCCCTCACTACAAGTGAGGGCATCCCTCGCTACTAAACAGGGGCATCCCTCGCTTCTAAACAGGGCATAACTTGCTACTAGTCAAGGCACTCGAAAGCAGAAATTATTGAAATCATTCCAGTAGTCTCAAGACTAGACCATCCCCAGGATTCAGTGATAAGGTGACTAAATGGACAATTTGACCAATGGATAACTTGTCCTCAACTCTTCCAGTGCTGACCAACACACTCCCAGTCTTTGCATTGACAGGGTCAAGTGTCAAGTCCATATCTGTCACTGGTTTCTTGCCCACGTTCATGACCACAAGGAATCTATCGGGGTAACCCGGGCGTTGTCGGACATAAGAGAACAATTCTGGAGAAAAATAAATGTTTGTAATATGGTAAAGCTGATAGAAACATTTTAAACATTGCAGCTTATTCATAACGTGGACAAATTGCAAGAAAATCCCTCATTAAAATAGCTTAGCCTGCAAATGTCTATGGAGTCACCAAGGAGGCAATGCTGGAATAAATATAAGGCTAATAAGGCTACAGCCGTATGTCCTGAACAAAAACACTGGAAAACAAAAAATAATTTATCGTGGATTTCTTGGTACCCATCATCTAATCATACTCAATTTACACACGCTGATTTCGAATATGCAAACCATTTGTCTCTATCAGCCTCCAATTTTAAGAAATCCGCAATCTTAATTTTTTTATTATACATGTAGTTATAATACTCCAATATGTATAAAAATGAAATTTTTAAACCATATATTCTCTTTTGCAGTTAATGTAAAAAAATATTAAACACAAGCATGAAATCAGTTCTAACTAATAAAATTATATGTAAAAAATATATTCCATTTAAAGTCAAATGCATGTGTAAAATGTTTAAAATGTTCATGGTTTGAATTTCTTGGCTGTGGACTTCTGCTTGTACTGAGTACTTGGCAAGTCGCGTTGTAGAGTCCAACAGTAGTCAGCTAACATCGCTGCACTCCACCGGCCCTGGTAGCGTGACTCCATCACAGAAATGTCCTGGTGGAAGAGTTCGCCATGTTCATCGCTTACTGCGCGTAGGTTTTCTGGGAAGAAGTCTAGATGTGAGTCGAGTAAATGAATTTTCAGAGACATATTGCATCCCAGGTGTTTGTAGGCACTAATGCATTTCTTTACAACTGTTTCATAGTCGACAGACTTCTTATTTCCAAGAAAATTGGTTACGACTGACTTGAATGCCACCCACGCATCTTTTTCAGGATGACTTAAAGTGTTTTGAAAGTCTTCATCGGCCATGATTTTTCTTATTTGTGGACCTATGAAAATACCTTCCTTGACTTTAGCATAACTGAGCTCTGGAAACTTGTTGCATAGGTATATAAATGCATCCGATTTGCTGTCTAATGCATTGACAAAGTTCTTCATCAGTCCTAATTTTATATGAAGCGGTGGCATGAGAATTTTGTCACGATCAACCAATGGTTGATGAAGAACGTTTTTGTTTCCTGGTTGCATTCTGTCTCTGATCGACCAATTCTTTTTTGTATAGTGGTGCTTCTTATCTCGGCTGTCCCATTCGCATATGAAGCACATGTACTTCATGTACCCTGTCGGCATTCCCATCAAAATAGTTATTACTTTTAGATCGCCGCAGATATTCCAGTTGTACACGCAATAACGTATTGTTTCCAACAGTTCCGACTTGTTTTCATATGTCTCTTTCATGTGGGCAGAATATCCAACTGGTACTGAAGCATATTTGTTTCCATTGTGCAACAATACTGCTTTTAAGCTAGTCTTTGACGAGTCAATGAACAGTCGCCAATCTTCAACAATGTGTTCGACACCAAGACTTCTCATAAGGCCGTCAACATCTGTGCAGTGGCAAATACTGCCAGTCACATCAAAGTATTGAACAAGCTGTTTATGCCTGTGACGAAAGTTTGCTGTAGCTGTACCCAGGCCCGTAGCCAGAGGGGGGCTGGGGGGGCTGAGCCCCCCCGTGCATGACCTGAGCCCCCCCGTGCATGATTTGAGTTTTTTGACACAATTTTAATAATAACGGCTATAAAACATCAATCATTTTGTTTAATAAATCAATAATAATAAAAACTTAAAAGTTTATATTTTGGCAATCATTCAGGCTATTTATATATACTTACATATATAGCTTATCTAATTTTTGGGCATAAAAGATTGAATCTTATTGAAGTTCACTTCTGGGTATTTTGGGCAGCATTGACATTTGGCGCTTCAACAGCCGGGTGTGAGAGCAGTTTCTCAACCCTCACATGAATGCTCACCCCATATCGCAGATAAATGTTACAAAAGCGTCTAAGCAATATTTTCCTGCTTGCATTTGAAAAAGATTTAACAGACAATCTGAATGCTGAAGCATTTTTAGGTAAATTCAGTGCTAAACCCAGGCCCATAGCCAGGTCAAAGTAAGCAGGGAGGCACCAATACCCAGCAAGGGGGCACCTTTACTTTTTCTTTATTTTTTCCTCTTTTTCTTCTTTTTTAAGTGGGGGGGGGCACTCCACACCTAGCGGGGGCACGCCCCCCAGTGCCCCCTTGGCTACGGGGCTGGCTAAACCACGAAGTTTGCAAATTTGAAACGTATAATAATATAAGTTCGCAACAAGTGCCGACGAGTGGGGGGGCAGGGGCCAATGCCCAGGGACCCGGCGAGTTTTAGGGACCCAGACTGAGCTGGCCAATCAACTTTTTTAAAATATTAATATCAGCACAGGGGCCCGAAATTTCTGTCGATGGGCCTGTTCGCAACCTTGTAATAGTTTTATATATTGATATCTTCTGAGGACAACTAGCAACTGAAATAAGTTTATAAAATAACATTGGCTTCTGACTTCATTTTTATACATATATATAATAAAAATAAAGTACAAACTCCGTGATTGCTGAGTGATGTTATTTAATTTGCAAATTTACTTTTTAGCAGAATTAATTTTATTTTAAATTGAATAATTGCGACTGTTTTTGTTGATAGATCTGTTCTTTGTTTTCAATATTTTATAAGAAATATCACACAAATAGCTAAGCTCTATTAGTGCATCTTTGTCGTTCTTCCCGGGTTGTACGTTAAACAAACAGTATAATAATATAAATCAGGTATCTATTATGTAACAATTGTGTAGCAGAACTATTGGTCAATATATTTAAAAGAGGAATCAGAAATTGCTCAGCCTCAATAAATTTTTATCATTAAAACTCTTTACTATTTAAATTATTTTTAACAAAACTGCAACATGCCATGCCATTATTAAAACGTAGTTAAAATTATATATTTCTAATTAATAGCTAAACAATCAGTACTAAAATGCACCATTCCAGAAATGGAACTGCAAAAAATTTCTTGGGGAGGGGACTCACTGAGATCCCCTCCCCAAACCCCTCCTCTCTGTTCGCAAGCTTTCGGCTCTTCACGCCTCCATTTTCACCCCCCCGAACATTTCTTCTACTCCACTAGGGGCAGATTTAAGGGAAGGGGCCGGGGGCCCATGCCTCCCCCCCATTATCGCAAGTTTAGGTAATACATCATTAAATTATCGAAATATTGTTTGTTTTAAGACCAATTTTCAACAATGAAAACAGTTTTGCCCCCCCCCCCCCGGGTCAATGTTTTGCCCCCCCCCCCCCGTCAAAGTTGTCTAGATCCTCCCCGATCATTTCTTCGGCACCCCCCCCCCCCGAAAATGTCTTCGGCCCCCCCAATCCAATATTCCTGGCTACGGGCCTGGCTGTACCTGGTGCAAGCAAATTTAACCATGAACCAAGAAGTTCAGCTTGGCCTTTTGTTAGAACCAGATCTCGCACAAGGTCGCAAAGTTCAGCATAATTAATCAAATGAATTCCTTCTCCGGCAGCTGAGTCTGAGTCATCGGCACAAGATGGAACATCACTTTCTTCATCCTTCTCTTCGTCTATTGTGTATTCTACAGGCGATTGTGGTACTGGACAAATGACAGGATCGTGTGGAATTGGTTTTGAAACTGATGGAACGTTTGGGTAATTGACAGTTGTACGAGTTTTATAACCATTTCCATTGATGTTTGCCAAACAAAAATAACAATCTGTGGAGTGATTGCTTTGCTCACGCCATATCATAGGAACTCCGAATGCCATGTGGTTGTTTTTCTTTGCCTTCCTCATCCAACCATGCAAGTTGAACATGTCGAACAGATGAACTGTGGTGCCCACGACTTACCACAATCCACCTTTGAGTAAAAATAAAGTTGATAAGCTTTTTTCAGTAACGGCGTGAAAGTCTTCTGATGAGACTTGTTTGTGAAAAAGCCGCACACATAGCAAAACAGATCCGGTGAATTTACGCATCCTCTGGTCGCCATATTTTAAAAAACTTGCAATTGCCACATTCACTGCTCCTTTTATGAAGTCTGAAACTGCAACGTAATCAAATTCTAAGACAATGCGCAATTCATAACACAACTGCAAATCAACACTCACCCTACAAACATCTGACATCATCAGAAAAAAAAAGAACATTGCCAATATACGTATATAATTACGAGGTATGTGTGTTTGTGAACATGTGTGTACGCGCAGGCGCGTGCGTTTGTGTGCATAAAATTATGCTGTCAGCAGTCTATTCCTGTTTGGGGGCATACAAAACTTTGTTCGGCAATATCCTAATAATTTGAGCTGATGGAGCAAAATGATCTACAGATTCAAAATCAGCATCAAAAACTGATTCCAAAAACGTTAATGACATATAAGAAATCCAAAACTTGTTTATCAGTGAAATCGGCCCTTAAACTGTTTTTTTTTTCATTTTGTTTGAATTATTAGACTTTTTTTTGGCAAAAAGCATTAGGTACACTCACTGTACTACAGCCCTTTATGTAGGACATTGGGTTAATGGAATCACACGGGGCTCAACGTCTGACCTAAACCATGCAGATTGAGCAAACAACCAATGAGCCACAGAGTCACCCACCATTTGGATCAGAAGATCACACAACCCCATCATGTGATGTGACACAAGAAACAGATGAATATGACAATTTTTCTGCCCCTATGTCCCCCAAAAAGACTTTCTTGCCTTTTATTTTTTTTTAAAAATGATACTAATTCCAATAGTTTTAAATTAAGTTTATGTTTGTAAGGGGGGGGGGGGGTAGATAAAACGGGTGACAAATCCGGGTACAAAAATAACCATGGGGCATACCTTCAGTGCATGCAGCAAAGACTACTTCTCCACACAGAAATACTGGACTCTGTCTAAGGCGGGCCAGCAGCTTGTAGATCTTGAGTGTACTCAGTTGCCCTGATTCTTCTGATTGAGTCTGTGAAACAAATTTGTTTTATGGCCCGAGTTATCTATTGATGGGAAAAGTTCAATTTATTGAGTCATCCTACTAATAAAGTAGCTATCCTGTTGTGCAGAATGGGAACGCCGTTACAATAAATACAAAAATAATTCTGGACTTGGGATATCCTCTATGAAGTCATTTCCCGATGGTACAATTTTTCATAAACGTAAGTTTATACTATTTGTAAAAAAAAGCGTGACAAGTAATCAGCCAGTTGTAAATATTACATTGCTAGCTATACGCTTCTGGTCTTGCTGCCGGTTTGCGTGTAGTTTTTTAACGATTATTCTCATACATGTATTAAACATTTTATTGAGATAAGACCAAACTAGTTGATATATATTTTGAAAAGACGATTCGAATACATGCAAGCTGAGCTGTTTCTAGGTATTAGGGCCCTAGACTTTTAGAGATATTTGGAGTACCCTACAACTTCAATGATAGACATCTAGAGATATTTGGAGTACCCTACAACTTCAATGATAGACTTTTAGAGATATTTGGAGTACCCTACAACTTCAATGATAGACTTTTAGAGATATTTGGAGTACCCTACAACTTCAATGATAGACTTTTAGAGATATTTGGAGTACCCTACAACTTCAATGATAGACTTTTAGAGATATTTGGAGTAGCCTACAACTTCAATGATAGACTTTTAGAGATATTTGGAGTACCCTACAACTTCAATGATAGACATTTTTAACCTAAAAAGCCCTTTGGCAGTGGGAACCCAGGACAGTCAACTAGTTGACCTATTCTTTAAAAAAGACTCTGTAAGAAATGCAAAATTTTATTCTGTAATTATATTTTTCGTCATGTACTTGCGGAGAAGTTTTAACATTGCTAGTTATATCACTTCAGATTAGAAAAAGATGAGCAAGATTATACAATCATATATATAGAACATTCAAGATTATCAAGGAATTATGTGGTTTTGCTATGCAGTAATAAGCTTTAAAAATATTATTAAAAAAATGAGCAAAATGTTCCACATAAAATGTTATGATATTGTTAAACAAATTTTTTTTTTTTAAATACTAACATAATATTTATGTTAATATTCACGATGACTTACTTTTACATTACATTCTGTGTGGTTTGGGTGAACCGGCAGCCAAGTCTTTCTATTAGTGGAGAATCCAGCATTGGGGGAGGCATCCCACTGCATAGGGGAACGACATGGATCCCGAGAGTAGAATTGATACCTGTCCTGTTAATGCATTTTAAAACAGCAGGTTATCATGATTTTGAGAATCTTAAAACATTAATTATTTTTTTTTTTTTTTTTGCAACTAAAGGTAATTTATGCACATTTTATTAAGTAATTAATTTTCTTCATTGACCCACTTCTTATCAACTCACGACCCATACTTTGAGAATCAGTGCTATAAATTATACTAATCCACTCACAGGACCCATATTCTTGCCGAATGGGTCCTGAGTTTCTTCGTACGACACCTGAATGTCCTCCATACCAATCTCCTCTCCGTAGTACGTGGTGGGGGTACCTTTCAGTGTCAGCAGCAACATATTGAGAGCATCTGCATAGACTGGGCCATACTTGGACGTAAACCTGTGGCGATCGTGGTTACCCAGCTGTGGACCATTAAAGGGAATTGTAGAATGTAGACCATTAAAGGGAATTGTAGAATGTAGACCATTAAAGGGAATTGTAGAATGTAGACCATTATAGGGAATTGCAGAATGTGGACCATTAAAGGGAATTGTAGAATGTGGACCATTAAAGGGAATTGTAGAATGTGGACCATTAAAGGGAATTGTAGAATGTGGACCATTAAAGGGAATTGTAGAATGTGAACCATTAAAGGGAATTGTAGAATGTAGACCATTATAGGGAATTGTAGAATGTGGACCATTATAGAGAATTGTAGAATGTGGACCATTAAAGGGAATTGTAGAATGTGGACCATTAAAGGGAATTGTAGAATGTTTTGATGATATAAATATATATATCTTATTGAAACAAATTTTGTAAAGACAAGCTATATTAATAAAAAAAAAGGCAATATTTTTTGCAGCTGACCATTGTCTTATTAAAACTGTGGCTGTAAAAATTGTGTGTGTGTAAAAACAAAATCTTACAACAAAAGTTGGCCAATCTCCAGGTGGAAGATTATCATACTCCTCACCAACCAGACGCTTTATGTTGATGCCAGACAGACCTAGTTTCTCTAGAGTGTCCACCAGATTCATGTTGAAGGGCACTCCTCCATACTGACGGTAGACTTGTCCACCTTCTTCATAGACCTCTATCACCATGAATCTATTGGACATGGGTCAGTAGTTGAGAAATAAAGATAAGATTTTGGCCCTTTGTAATTATTACAGCTTATCTTATTTGCAGAAGTATATCGTATGTACAGTTAATCACACAACATATATTTATTTTTACAATCTCACAAAGGATAACAATGCAATTTGTCCTGTAAAAACTTTGTCAAGGAGTATGCATTTGATATGTAGACATTATGTTATGTGGACATTTTTCTTATGTAGATTGCATATCTTTAACTCAGTTATTTAGACTTTTTCTATCAGCATGTTTATAGGGTTTAATTGTATAACTATTAATGAATATATAATGGAAGGAGAAGGGGGGGGGGGTGAGAGAGCGTTAACAATTGTTGTGCGAAGGGAGGTAAACCATTTTTAAAACACTGAGCTATGTAAGAGTCAATTAATACATCTATTAGAGTTATATAAGTCCCTTTATACTAGCATCTTGAATATTAGAATATTATAGCAGTACAAATATTCAGAAATCAAGACTTATAAACTTCTAAAAACAAAAACTGTATTAAGTCAACAAATGCATCTCTTAAGGAAGGAAAAATGTATTAAACAGGTGTATAACAATACTGTAATTTAAATGAAAAAAAGGCTGACCTATTGATAGGGAGCGACCGATAATCGGATCGGTATCGGACCGATATTGGCACTATCGGTTAATATCGGATCGGCCGATTGTTGTAGGGAGCGACCGATAGTTGAACCGATATTGGCACTATGGGTTAACTGTCGGACCGGCCGTTTTTTGGCTGCCGATACATTTTTTTTTTTTTCACAACAGAGTTGCAGAAAAAAAAATCAGTAAATAACCCAGTTCTATAACCAGATCAGACAAGATTTTAAAAAAAAGGAAAAAAAAAACCTGTACACAGAAATTGTCACGTCTACATCAGAGATATGACCTTGAAACAATAGGATTGGCATTTCTTAATTCTAATGTATGACCTTGAATGATACAATTAGTGAACATCTGTGCATATTTTTTGTTGGGATGAGAAGTTGGGGGGGGGGGAACAAGACTTACGTGTGGGCGAAGTGTCACGAAATATGACAGGGAAGGGGTAAGCATGGGTTGACATACGTCATTAGCTGTAGCACGAGAAAGACACGTGTTTGGCATTGTTGTTGATTAAAAAAAATATCGGTATCTGGGGGGGGGTAAACAAGACACGCGTGGGCGAAGTGTTACAAAATATGTGAACATGGGTTGAAATACGTCATACAGCACGATATTAACACGTGTTTGGCATTGTTGTTGCTTAAGGGGCTGTCCATTAATTACGTCAACAAAATAGGGGGGAGGGGGGCGGTCAGAAAATTTTTGACAATTGTTGACAAGGGGGAGGGGGGGAGGTCAAGAAAAGTTGACGTCAACAATGTTACTTTTTTAAATTTAATATAATTACTTAATAAATAGGAAAATTAAGCAGCGTTTGTAGTTCTGTGTTACACACTCGCTTAACATTCAGTATTTTAATTAAACTAACTATATTCCTACTAATTTTGCCACATAAACATTTTGGAAGCCACCTTTTTAGGGGGGGGGGGTAATCAAATGTTGACGTAATTTTATAGGGGGGGGTCTCTGGAAGTTTGACAAGTTGTTGACAAGGGGGAGGGGGGGGGCAGGTAAAAATCGCCAAAAATTTGTTGACATAAATAATGGACAGCCCCTAAAAAGAAAATATCGGTATCGGTAAAAATGCTGGGGGAAAATATCGGTATCGGACTATCTGTAAAAAGGCATATCGGTCGCTCCCTACCTATTGAGATAAACAATCATCTTGACTTTTTTTTTTTTAAATGCACATACATATTTTTAATATGATTTTTTTTAGATGATTTATGATGCCCACCTGCTGATGCCATCCATAGCAGTAAACTCATCAAGAACAGTTCTCCAGCCTTTGACCAGTGGGAATCCTTCTGGTAACATGGATGTGTAGATATGATTGAGATATTCATACTGGTCCTGATAAAACGTAATAAAATTTTAATAAAACTTTTGTCATAAATAAGATAAAAGCTGTTTCTTTCTTTCTTTTTTGAACTTCAATTGTAAAATTTTTATAGACATCCATTATCAATGGCCAAATTATACAGAGAGTCTAGTAGCAAGTCAAAGACAATGATCATAATTAAGTTTGAATACATGGTAAATGCCAGATAGAGGGTCCATGAGAAATGGTTGAGGGGTTTATAGAAAGGGTCCATGAGAAATGGTTGAGGGGTTTATAGAAAGCTTTGGACATCTTTAGCAATATCCGTATGCTATTAATTTTCTTTAAAAAATTGAATATTTGGAATAACAATATTCAAAAGCATACAGGCCTACCACGCACTTCACAAGCTATACTGCAGACACCAATACAACTCAAATCACACCAAGCCTGACGTTGATTATTCTCATTGTTGCGTATGAGATTAACAATTTGTTTAAAAAGTTTATCAGAATCTCTGAGATGGTATTTATTTCAATTGTGTAACATTAAAGTACTTGTTACTAAGTTGTGTTTAAAAAAAATGTTATTCTAGTAGTAAGAAAAAAAAATGAGTTCTCTGAACAAGTTAATACAATTTTGTAAAATGGCGTGGTTTGGGGGGGGGGTGGGGGTGGGGGGTGTAAGTGAATCCATGGACTTAAAACTTAGAATTAGGGGGTCTGTAGGGTAAAAAAAAAGGGTTTCCGACCACTGTTTTAGTAAGCTACAGTGTACAACCAGATAACATTAAAAAATATAACAACCGGTGGATAGTCAGCCTCCAGATTTCTTGGTTCATCTAAAGATTTGTCTTCAACTTCCATGATCTGGGACAGGGCATCCACTCTGATACCATCAGCTCCATTTTGCAGCCAGAACTTTAAAACATTCTGAGGAAGTTCATTCATTTGTTAGTCTCATTAACAGGCAGATAATATGTCATATTCATTATATGTTAAGTTTATGATTGGCCAGGCTCATTATTTTCTACATCAATGATATTTTTCAAGTTAATAATTTATCAGTTTCTTGATTTAACGTTAACATGTGTATAGCTAAGCAGGATGAAAAATCAATTAGACTACACTAAATTAGCTTTTGTGATATTTGCTTGTTATATGGACATCTGGCTATAATTATCTAAAATAGGGACTATAAAAAGGAGTGCATGTACCTTCATTTCTTGTACCACGTGAGGACATCTGTAGTTTAACTTGGGTTGTTGTGGGAGAAAAGGTCGATAATAAAACTGCTGTCTCTCTTCACTCCAAGTCCAGGCTGATCCTCCAAAAACACTGATCTACATAGACATTCAGGTACAATGTTAGACACTGATCTATATAGACATTCAGGTACAATGTTAGACACTGATCTATATAGACATTCAGGTACAATGTTAGACACTGATCTATATAGACATTCAGGTACAATGTTAGACACTGGTCTATGTTTGACACTGGTCTATACATACATTCAGGCCCAATGTTAGACACAGGACTATCTAAACATTCAGGTATATAATTAATAATTGGCACTGAAATGTTTAGACTAGACATCATCATTTCAAAAGAGAACTAATTTATTTACTATTTGAACCAGAAGTGGACTGAGGTCAGTGGGGCCACAGGTGCAGTATATTATGATCCCATTTACAAGTGTTAAATTAAGGCTTTGCTGGACCTTCACAATTCAGGTCCAGGAAACAAGCTTCGTGCGCCCATCATTAAATCCCCTTCTAATTTGGTTTTCAAATAATTAAGGACATTTTACTGCTTTTTTTTCTATTGAGTATTATTTTTGTTAAATCTATCACATATCAGATGGACTACACTGAACTTTAAAGTAACAAATAAAAAATTGGAAAAATATTAAAGCAAAATAATTTTGTGACTTCAAGAAATGAATAATTCATGTCTTCGTTGAAATCACATTAATTTTTTTTTTATTTTATTATTAAAACCATTTTTTTTATTCTACACACCCAGTTGTTTGGTGGTATTCTCTGTCCATTCTCATCCGATTTCCCATCATGCCAGACGTAGTAGTCTGTGTATGGATCCTCTCTCCGGACACTCTTCTGGAACCAACGGTGAAGATGGCTCGTGTGACCAGGAACAAAGTCAATGATGATCTTGATATCTTTTTTGATTAAAACATACACAGAATATCTTCCTCAGAAACGCACACAATTTTCTTCTTTACCTGAGCCGTGGCGGGGAGGTGGGGGACTGATAAGAGAGTTACGTAAAAATTTGGGGCTCATAGATAAAAGTACATTGTGGGGGGGGGGCCCTCTTAGCTCTGGATTTAATACAAATTAATAGTGGAGGGAAGGGAGGGGGAGCTTTAGCTGTGGTGGGGAGGGGCATTAAGCAGTGGTTGCCTAGTTTGCTTGTGAAAAACTGCCCCTGTTCTAAGCAAACAAAAAATGTTTATTTCAGTGTGTTTTTATACTGCACCATTTAATGAGTATGTATACTGCTGTACTAAATTTAAGATTGGCCTAACCATGGATGACATTTTTTTTTTAAAAGTAATATCACTAGCTATGAATATTAATAGAGAATTATTTTACTTAGTTCTTCAGGTCTCTAGCAATAATATCACTAGCTATGAATATTAATAGAGAATTATTTTACTTAGTTCTTCAGGTCTCTAGCAATAATATCACTAGCTATGAATATTAATAGAGAATTATTTTACTTAGTTCTTCAGGTCTCTAGCAATAATATCACTAGCTATGAATATTAATAGAGAATTATTTTACTTAGTTCTTCAGGTCTCTAGCAATAATATCACTAGCAATGAATATTAATTAATACACAATTATTTTACTTAGATGACTTAGTTCTTCAGGTCTCTAGCAATAATATCACTAGCTATGAATATTAATACAGAATTATTTTACTTAGTTCTTCAGGTCTATATGTTTACCTCTTCTGTGTGCCTCTTGAACAAGTTGGTCAAAGTCTTTCAAAGTGCCAAACATGGGATCAACAGATACGAAATCCTCTATGTCATAACCAAAGTCAAACTGAGGGGATTTGTAGAATGGACTAATCCAAATGGCCCCAACACCGCATGCAGTGAAGTGATCTAATCTGCTCATAATACCTGAAAGAGGGAAGGGAGCAGCAGTTTTAAAGTCTTTGGGTTTTACCTTATCAGAAAATCAATAATAATAATGATGATTAATAGGCATGAAAACAATATTTGTTACGAAGAAAATGAAAGAACAATACGTTCCACAACTATAACTAAAGATCCATAACTCTGATAATTTCATCCCCACCACTAAACACGCTATGAACAGCAAGGGCAAGAGATGAAGTGTAAATAATTTATACAAGGGATTGCTAAAAATACGGCCTAAACTATAGATACAATACTTTACTTGCTTTCATTTCTTCTTTTTTTTCTTATCTCTTCAAATGTATTTTTATTATTGACTTCTCGATCAACACAGCCTGATTTAAATTAACTTTTTTTTTTAAAAAATCTGACGTCACATTACACTGCAGCTGGAGATATCTTTGTGAGGATATGTAAACTAGGCAACAGCATAGGGCCCTCCGCTGCCTAAGGGGGGGGGGTCCCCTTGTTAGGACTAAAAAATGACATTGATCTGATGTTACTTTAAAATGGTCATTTTCTGCACCATCTTGTTACTCAAGAGGTCATCATTGGCTGTACAAAAATAGCTATGTGTGAGTTTCACCTTCTGGCTGGCCAATTTTGCTAACGGTAAGGCCTAAAAAAAAGTTCAAACTGAGCAACGGGCTAGATGACCGTTGGCGTGATCAACCCAGCCCCCATTTACAACGATTAATGTGGGCCCAAAAGTTAATAGCACTTTTGCCTAGGGCCAGCCCCGTAGCCAAGAGGGGGGGCACTGGGGGCCGTGCCCCCCCCCGCTAGGTGTGGAGTGCCTCCCCCCGCTTTAAAAAGAAGAAAAAGAGAAAAAAATAAAGAAAAAGTAACTAAAATGAGAAGGCGCCCCCTTGCTGGGTATTGGTGCCCCCCTGCTTACTTTGACATGGCTACGGGCCTGCCTAGGGCCTCAGTGTACTGTGACGAGGGCCCCGAAAATGTAAGATACGTTGTACATACTATTTAAAAATAGTTTATTTTATATCTTTGATGTCGCGGTTCAGATATACTATACCAAACGATATTTATCGCCGGGGATGCCGAGGATATCCCCCGGCACTGAGACCTGTCATCCCCGGCTCTGCTTTAGCTAATATATCCCAGCCGGCTCTGCAGACATTTTTGTTCATCCCCGGCACTGGTTTTCTTCTTAAATCGAGCACTGATTTCAATGCACAAGTAAACAATCAACATGAGTCTCTTCATAACTCACTTGTACAGCCAAAATCATTCGCTTCACACAGCCATCGGTATATTAACAGTGACCATTGCCAATGATGCTCCTTACATTCCACTGTACTCATCGACAACTAAATCTTCAGCTCCACCGCTCTTGACTCACAAATACACGAACTAACCAATACCGAACAAGAAGCGACCTTAAGGGGGTGATGACTGAGGCAATCGTTCCAGGACGGGCGCCTAAGAAAGTACGCGATAGAAGCGTTTAATGCGTACAAAACGTACAGTTACAAGCACATCTTTATTCCCCCTCATTTGACACCTAAGACCAGTCCATTCAACAATAAAACCAAGTCCACCGTTGCACAAGACACTCCCCCGTAAGCCCAGTCCATTCAACAATAAAACCAAGTCCACCGCTGCACAAGACACTCCCCCGTAAGCCCAGTCCATTCAACAATAAAACCAAGTCCGCCGCTGCACAAGACACTCCCCCGTAAGCCCAGTCCATTCAACAATAAAACCAAGTCCGCCGCTGCACAAGACACTCCCCTCTAAGCCCAGTCCATTCAACAATAAAACCAAGTCCGCCGCTGCACAAAACACTCCCCTCTAAGCCCAGTCCATTCAACAATAAAACCAAGTCCGCCGCTGCACAAGACACTCCCCCGTAAGCCCAGTCCATTCAACAACAAGACCAATGCGTATCATATCCGTCTGTCCTTTTACATAGCTAGCATTCTGCTTGTCCAGTAAGACAGACAGAAATACACAGCCAAGCATACATGGTGGGTGTGAACGTGTGAGGTCCGCGATATCGCTCAGTCCGCTAGTTATATACTGCTTCCTCTCTCCAGTATCATTCATTACCTTGGGCAGCCATACTTGCTAAACGAACACACAGTCACCATGCGACACGGTATACTAAAGAATGGTTACCCCCAAACACAAAACACCCTGTAGTAGTACATGTACTATAAACATCGGATAATATAAGGTCATGCTAGACTTACTTTAATTTAAGAAACAAGCAATTAAGCCTGTTCCATTCTGGACACAGGACGTGTAAGCGCATTTTCATTTTATGTATCAGTACGTTTGTTATCTTTCAGTAAATATTTGTAAATTTTGGAAATGTTTATAAATTCAATTGTGTAATGCATATATCTGAAAAAAGATATTAAAAGGACAAGTAAGTCATGTTAAATAACTGTTAAAAAAATAAATAATGATTACGCCCCTTTGATTAGCTTTTATTATTTATATTTAAAATATAAGCAAAACGGTACATAACAAACTCTTATATTTTGGCTCTGAGAGTTCAGATTGCGAAATAGACTTTTGATGTACACTTGGCAGGCCAAGACCTACACAATGATATATACATCATGGGTCTAGGACTTATGGTTGCTGAGATATAGGGCGGTCCATTATTAATATAGCTTATATAGTAAAAAACGGTACTTTATAAGGCCCCTTTTACGGCCCTGAGAAGTCAGATCGCGAAATGGAAAAAAAGTCATTTCTTGACAGGCCAAGACCTACACAATGATATAGGCTATACATCATGGGTCAAGGACTTATGGTTGTTGAGATCTAGGGTGATGACAGACAGACAGACAGACAGACAGACAAAACGGGGACAATAGAGCATTATTTTTCGAAAATGCTCTAAAAATAGAAGAATGGGTTATACAGTGTGAAGAATCATCTTAAATCAATTTTTACAAAATACTTTGAATTAATAACAAGTTTTTTTTTTTTTTTGGTTTTTTTTTTAATCCGAGATAATTGTGAAATGACTATTGAATTCTTCCCTGGTTTTGTGTTATTCGATCTTACGGGTACATAAACTACCCGGCCCTTTATCCTAATGGGGGGGGGGGTCATTGACCCTTATATCACTTTTGCCAAGTGTTACTAAATGTACCTATGCCTACTGCCTAGGGCCACACAAAAACGTAAGAATGGCTCTAAATTGAAATAAGGAGTTAGATAAGCACATGTCTAAATTCTCACCAAGAACCACATGTGAATATGACATGTAGTCCCTGTAATATACTGTAAAAAAGAATATTTATCAACTAAAAAATGACCACAGTGGGCTGACCTGGGATATCACCGATGCCGTCACCGTTGGAGTCCTGAAATGACCTCGGGTAGATCTGGTACACGATTGATTTTTTCCACCACTCCATGTTCTCAGGCGAGTCAAACGTCACACTGACGTCAGAGTCTGAAGCCATGTAGAGAGTCCTGGACTTCAGGACATAAGGAAACGTCATCACATTATTAGTGGACATCGTGAAATTATTTAATTCAAACTGTTACCCAGATAAAAGGATCCACTCAGATTTATATATTCAAACAATAATAGTCTGAATGTTTATTAATAATACGCTAACAGCAAAGGGGGTGTAAGATGGCAAGAAAACTTGGAGAAATAAACTGACGGATATAGGCCTGCATACATAGGACGGTTCCACTACTTTTCGAACCCGGAAAATTCGACCAGAGACAGTTCGACCCCGGGACAGTTCAACCCCGAACTATTCGACCCCGTCAACTGATAAAAATAATATTTGAATTATTATTTCTTTGTTTTAAATATGTTTATTAACTTTGTTCAACGTGTGTATAAATTAGTTGAGATTTTGTTTGAAATATGTGTTTGAAGTGTTTTAAAATATGTTTGAATTGTTTTAAAATATGTGTTTCTGTAAGGTATGAGTTCTGATGGTTGTTATGCTCTAAGCACGTTCAAAAGTTTTTAAAAGACCGACATCATACCTCACATACACTCCTCATGCTGCACATTATTTCTAGCAACACCTACCACACTTGCGTTTATTTGCTAGACACGACATGAGGTGTGAGATTGACAAGATGTAGTTTTATCAGAGCTTGGTTATAATAAAAAGAGGGGGGGTGGAAGGGTGCGAAATTATTTGTTAAGTAGAAGAATTACGTCACATAATCACACAATTTGTGTCCATTGCTAAGAGATCACTAAGACTAAAACACACAATTTAAATACAAATTTGTAAACAATTTAAGCACCCATAAAATGTACACATATCTGAAATAATTATAAATATACGGAATTCGGTTATTATTCGCCCCATACGTTGCCACCCATGGTCTTTGTATATTATTGTACTGCTATAAATAGAAATGAGATAACAGACACATGCACAGACTGGCACAGATAGTTGGATAGACAAAGCTGGACTGAGTCATGTGTTTTGGAAAAAAAAAAAGTCATAATATAATACGACGTGTTCCGTAGTTAGCTCATTCTGCTGCATCAGCAATCTTCAACAATGTGGGGCATGTTCGTCATTAAAATTCAACCACTTTAAAAAATTATATATATATATATATATAAAGTAAAGTTTCCTTAAGCCACTAATGGATCATCAGGGCATACGAAATGTAGAATTCATATGTTTTAGTAGACGCCTTTACTCCCCCCAACTTTAAGTCAGGTACCCATTTAAAAGTGGGTGGAGTTGGGGCACTTTAATCAGGACCTGAAAAAATCCCCCAAAGTTCTTACTGAGGTTCGAACCCGGTCAACAGTCGAGTACTCTACACCGCACGACCACCCATTATGATTATGTACGAACAGACCTACATACAATTTGTAAATATTGAGTTTATTCAACTATTTAAAAAACCACACAATGAAAAGATTATTAAGATTGCCTTACCACACTGAATGAACGTCTGTCTATTCCTTCAAGTGCTTATAGTGTAAGATTGAAAATATCAAAATCACCCAGTGAATCAAATGTAATATTCAAGCAAGTGGTTTTTAAATGTAAAATATGGTGCCTGAATGTTTGCCTGGTAGTGGTATAGATAATTATGGAAGTAATACCAGATTTAGGGCTTGTTGATCTTGAATGTGTTGAAAACAGTGGAATTAAATGTGTGGGGAAGGGAGGGGGGTGTTTGGGGGGGGGTGTAATGACTAACCTACTTGCTGTTAATGCAATCCAGTGACTCTCAACCGCTTTTTCGAGGAACACGTGTATTTCTGTATTTCGAAAAACAACTTACGGGATAACTTCAAATGTACAGCTAAAAATTATTTCATAACAACAAAGGTGGCCTGCTCACGACTGAAGCTGATTTACCTTCTGTAATAAAAAGCAGATATATATCTGCTTGCTTGCTCGCTCGCACCACGCACCCACCCACTCACACACACACACACACATATATATATATATATATATATATATATATATATATATATATATATATATATATGCAAGCAACGTTCACTGTTTTCGGTCAGCTATCGCTTTCAAAGGAAAAAAAAAGTAAATAAACGTTATGTATTGCCGCGATTATTATACAAAAATTGTCAAAGTTTAGTGTTCCACATCTTGATAAAGTTTGAGAAGCACTGCCCTACATCATTTATGTCATTATGTAATCCGAGGTACGAAAAAGAGCAGCCATGTGTGATTGAGTGTACGGAGTTACATTTCCCTGCAGTCAGCTGGTTATATCATCTTTACATTGAGAATACATATGTACGTGACTTAACATTTCTTTCCACCGATTTCCAGCGTTTTAGCTTGAACGCATTTCTTCATATCAATAATTTTTATGCAAAATTCTTAGGCCCACAAAGGTTAATTTAAAGATTTTGTGTTTGTTTTTGCGATATTGTTGGAGAGAAGTCTTTCTTCAGGCCCACTGAGATTAACTAAATGCCTGGTCAGGTGCCATGGGCCTCTGAGTCTCTCTGATATAAACACCTTGTCAGATGCCATGAGCCTATGAGGTTCACTGATATAAACACCTTATGAGGGGCCATGAGCCTATGAGGCTCACTGATATAAACACCTTATCAGGTGCCATGAGCCTATGAGGCTCACTGATATAAACACCTTATCAGGGGCCATGAGCCTATGAGGCTCACTGATATAAACACCTTATCAGGGGCCATGAGCCTATGAGGCTCACTGATGTAAACACCTTATCAGGTGCCATGAGCCTATGAGGCTCACTGATGTAAACACCTTATCAGGTGCCATGAGCCTATGAGGCTCACTGATGTAGAAACCATGTCAGGTGCCATGAGCCTATGAGACTCACTGATATAAACACCTTATCAGGTGCCATGAGCCTCTGAGGCTCACTGATATAAACACCTTATCAGGTGCCATGAGCCTCTGAGGCTCACTGATGTAGAAACCTTGTCAGGTGCCATGAGCCTATGAGACTCACTGATATAAACACCTTATCAGGTGCCATGAGCCAATGAGACTCACTGATATAAACACCTCATCAGGTGCCATGAGCCTATGAGGCTCACTGATGTACAAACCTTGTTAGGGGCCATGAGCCTATGAGGCTCACTGATGTAGAAACCTTGTCAGGTGCCATGAGCCTATGAGGCTCACTGATGTAAACACCTTATCAGGTGCCATGAGCCTCTGAGGCTCACTGATGTAGAAACCTTGTCAGGTGCCATGAGCCTATGAGGCTCACTGATGTAAACACCTTATCAGGTGCCATGAGCCTCTGAGGCTCACTGATGTAGAAACCTTGTCAGGTGCCATGAGCCTATGAGGCTCACTGATATAAACACCTTATCAGGTGCCATGAGCCTATGAGGCTCACTGATATAAACACCTTGTTAGGGGTCATGAGCCTCTGGGACCCAGTCAATCTCCATAATATGGCCTATTTATTTAGCTAAATACCTTGGCAAAAACACCAAGTTTATTTACCCCTGCATTCTAATTTTCACGTTCTCTGTTTCTTTATTGTCTAGGACTACCTAAGACAGTAGGACTAAAATTGTATTCTCCACCCGCGGCATCTACCAACATCAACCACTTCTGCCTTTCCCTTTTTAACAGCTTATGAGGGTCAGATGAAGAGTAAAATACATCTAATAAGAGTTTTTTAAAGTTATTTTAAGGCCACAAAGGTATCAAGATCCATGATAACAAATCTCCAAGTCAACTGAAGAAATGTAGTGTCAATGATGTAAACAATAGATGAGAGTAAGTAAAATCTAGACTGTAGGAACTATTTGTATAAACGCACTGGCTCCACGACCGTCATATGACGGACGATGTATTTTTTTTTTACCGCTTCCGTCAACAGAATGAACTCTTATGATGTAAAGTTATAAATGCAGTTTATATCATGATATTATTACTTACACAATGATGGTGCTCAAAATCGGCGATCGTTTTAACACAATTAAAGGGTAAACAGAATGAATGAGAACTCTTATTTACTGCAGACGTTGATGACGTCATTTACTGTTAAAAATCGGAGATATTTTTTTTTTGGGGACCATAAATAGATATTGCTGCACACCCTAACCCTATTCCTAACCCTATCCCTAACCCTAATCCTATCCCTAACCCTAATCCTAACCCTAACCCTATCCCTAACCCTATCCCTAACCCTAATCCTGAAAAAAAAATCTGGAAAAAAAATTTATGATTTATTAAAAAATGACCATCAATAGATATTGCTCCACACCCTAACCCTATCCCTAACCCTGATCCTGAAAAATAAAATCTGAACAAAAAAATGTATGTCTCTATCAGGAATCGAACCGCACATAGCTAGCCAAACTGGGTCTCAGCCAAGCGTACAACCTACATCACTAGCGCGCCACACAAACTAACCTCTCATTTTAATGTATAATTGCTCGGCTATGCAATTGTTGACAGAAGCGGTAAAAAAAAAATACATCGTCCGTCATATGATGGTCGTGGAGCCAGTGCGTTGTACAAATATATAGAAATAGGATAATATTTTCATTAATACTTAATGATGGTATCTTTTTGTTTTTTACGTGGTATAACTAAATTAATTCCCATAATTTTACACTTGATTTAAAATATAATTTTTTGGGAAATGTTTGAGTGACTGCCAAAAGTATTGTATTTGTAGTACAAAAAATGTAGATGAAAAAGAAAATGTCGGATTTTGTTTCAGACCATTAAATACAATTAGCCTTATAAAGTAAATAAAGTGAAGAAACCTAATTGAAACTTAATAGCTAAATTTACAAATTTATCCTGGCTTAAATAAAATATAGTGAATTGTTGATGGGGGACCCAAAATTGGTTAAGCATGCGAGCCACTCGGATCCGTCTTTGTCTTTGGACTTACCCTGGCCCCAACAACCTAAATACTTTTAAGGGGACCACAAACCATTGTTGGGGGCAGGGCAGTGGCTATCAAAATTGTTTCTATTTATTTTGCATTAAAACTGGGGGAAATTGAGGTTGTGGCAGAGGGGCACCCATCTTCAAAATTTGTAAGGGGTCCCAGAATTTTAGGCTGCAGCCCTGGCCCATGAGAATTAAATAATTGTACCTCATTCTTTTAAATGGTTGTCATAAGCCCTGTCCCCCCCCCCCCATACTGCGTGAAAACACACATGGAGTCCCCAAAAGGTTACCACCTATCCCTGACCATTCTTAAATTACATATTTTGTTTTCATTTTTTATTCCCTGCCCTCTCCTCCCCCAAAATGCCTTTTTTATATACCCCTTATTATTAAGCCTTATACCCCACCACTGGGCACCATGAAGGCTGTAGTCTAGTGTAGTATTGATTGAATATCCCCTATGCTGCTAGTTAATATCTTTAATACACTTCTTTCCAATATGTAGGATATATGCCATTATATTATAAGGCTTAAAATAAATCTGAGAAACTGCCTTACTTTATTATTGAGTGTTTATATTATATCAGTTAACATTAAATTTAATGAAAAAAATACAATTAAATAGAAAAATGAATAATTTTGAAAAATGATATATAATTCATATGGTTTATTTAAATGAAACACTAAAAAAAAATAATTAAACGTTAAAACAACTGAGCCTGACTGAGGTGTATTTTTTTATAAAAAATGGTAATAATCTAATATTATTTCCACACTAGACTCTCTAATCTAGAGTTTCTAAGAGCATGCAATTACATTATTTATTAGAGCGTGCAAATAACAGATTTACTAAAGCATGCAATTACCGGGTTTATTAGAGCGTACAGTGGCTAAATATATCATGTAATGAATAGTTTAAATATAGTGAACTATTTAACATTTTTAGCGACTCAAGTTGTAAACCGGTTTTCGGAAGTTCGGTTTTGGGTATTTCCGCACAAAAAAATGACTCCCGTTAATTGTGTGAATCACATATCTTAAAAATTAGTTTCCCATTCTTGTTTATTCATAACTTAATAATTACACAATTGCCATTTGTTATTAGCGCTATTAATCTAATGGTGTTATTTATAATGTTCATAGATTTTAATAATTAATGAGTTTTGAACGAAACTGCATTTAATTCAAGTCTTGTAACTCACTTTATCTACAAAATAAAAAAATTACATAAATACAGAAAGCATACGGAAATTCCCATTAGCCATGGATAAATGAATTCTGCTTAGGGCTTCAGTTCCTGAGTCATTTTTTTTACTGTTTGAAATGATTTTAATACATGCTACAGTAAAAATGAAATAGAGCACTGATCTCTTTTTTTAATGGCTTGATTACCGCTTTTGTTTCCTACTCATTGCGAAAATAATAATGAAGTAATATTAGTTCATGTCATTCAATGACACCTTGTTAAAAAACAAATCAAATTAAAAGAAACAGCAAATTATATAACATAGACGAAAAACACTCGAAAAGTATTTATTTTTTTATTAAATATTTCACCACTACCACGTTATACCCATATAAGTCAGCAGGGCTGGCATTAACAATTGCAGGGCCCTATGCGAAACGGATTGCGCGGGACCCAGTCTGGGTGGGGATAAGGATAATGACTAAATAAGTGAAAATTAAGATTTTGTACTGGAAAATAGATTCGTCTTTGTATTTTATTCATCCTTTACATAGTACAATATCACGATCAAAATTAACATTACTTTACGTGCAGTGGCGCAACCAGCAAAAAATACTGGGGGGGGGGGGGCTCATAAATAGAAAAAAAATGCTGGGGGGGGGGCTCACATATAGAAAAAAGACAGTTTGACAGTCTTTTTTAGTAACTTTATATAGTCAAATATGTATTGATGATTTGGTCTGGGGGGGGGGGCGCTCAAGCACCCCCCCCCTTTCCCCTCCTGGTTGCGCCACTGCTTGCGTGTAGCGAAGTCAGACTTATAGACAAACAGATGCATAGGCAGTTTGACAGATGCTAAGCCAGCCCCGTAGCGTGAAAATTCTACAGCAGGGGCCAGGCATTATACAGCAGGGGCCAGGCAATAGCAGGGGGGGGGCAGGTAATACATTTACTAAGTAGAGCAAAGAAGCCGAGGGGGGCACCAGGCAAAACGCAGGGGGGGGGGGCGCACGCTACGGGTCTGTGCTAAGCTATGAAGACAGAATATCATAAAAATTCTGTTTCCTTCATAGATCAAGCTCAATAGCTAGAATTGCCAAATCGTTCAATCTATCTCCGTGAATTGTTGACCTCAAGTAATTCTTGATTAGTTTGAGGCGCGAGAAGCTTCTATCACCAGATGCCTCAGTTACGGGTATTGTTAAAAATATTCTGAGTGCAACAAAGTAGTTGGGGAAAGCAGTGTATCTTTCATCAGTGGACAGATAAGCCAAAATTTCTACCGGGGTTTTGGCGGTATTTGGTAGAATATGCCATTAAAGATTATCATTTCATCTGCTAATTCTCGCCCACATATATCGGCTGACGGGTATGTTGATGACGTCAATGCTTGCTCGGGGCTCGCTGTCACCGTTCGTACGTCATCACGCTGAAGGCTCTGAAATTTAATCATTTGCATCTAGAATTAGCGCGCGGGCCTATGAAAGTGCGGAGAACATTGCGGCCGCATAGGCTGCAGTGGCCCAAAGCCGACCATGTATGTCAGCCCCCACTATGGTCGAGGCGAAGGCTATTAAATTTCATGCCAGCCCTTTCCTGTTAACGATGTGAAAAAGTGTTTAACACATTTAGTCTGTAGCCAATGCAGTCATGTATCTATTAAGATAAATTATCACTAGTTAATTTAATTTAAAAGTTGTTGTTTTTTTTAAATTAATAAATAGTGAACAGTAGCTTATGCTATAGGCCACCGTTTTTTTTTTTTGCTGTTAATTAGTGGTAGCTATGACGAAATGTGCTCATAAATCTAAAAAAAAAAAATCATACATCGTATTTGATGTCGATATTTCTTACAGGGCTACATGGGAACACAGCACCAAGAAACATTAATTAAATTATTTCCTTTGTATTTACTGTGGTGATTTATCTCTGGATTGTGTGACCTTTCCCCTCTGCACCCACACATGTTAAATGAAAATAAACCCAGCACCTCCCCGACACAGTGGCGTAGCGAGCTTAACTAGCGCCCGGGGCGCAATACCTTTTTAGCGCCTCCCCCCATTCGATAACCATATAATATTACATGCAAAATATAATATTAGGCGCCCTCCCCCCGTGAGTAGCGCCCGGGACATGACGCCCCCTCACTAAGCCCCTGATTGGTTAAAATCGTTTAGAAAATGTGAAAAGTTAAAACGGACAAAAGAAGTCGCGACTCCCACCCCGTCCCTCCACCCTTATGAAGTAGTAAAAAAAGAAAAAGTAAAGTTCCCTTAGACCTAACGGGCCATCGGGGCAGATGAAGTGTAGAATTCATCTGTTTCTATAACCTCGGCATATGAAGGGATTGTGTGGTTAGCACAACGCCCAGCCGCCTTTACTTCCCCAACTATAAAGTCAGGTACCCATTTTGCACTCTATTTCACCTGGAGAAAAATTCCATGGGTCCCACCAAGGATCGAACCCAGGACTCTCAGGTCGAAAGTCGTCCCACCCTATGAAGTAGGGACCCCCCCCCCAGGAAATCCGCATAGTCTGCGTAACTACGGTCCTGAAGGCTCACGACACCAATGTCACTCCCCTCATGTCAACTTTACTGTATTCAACTTGGAATGAAGCTGTCTTAGATACCCCACAGTATGTCTATGTTCGCTGTGTTAATACCTGTATATGAGATATTTTTAGCACCCCTTTCCCAACTTGTTTGCATTTCATGCCTAGTGAATAGTTGATACAGTACACCTATTATGGTCACTCACACTCATGTTCGTACAGCTGGGGGGGGGGCACTTGAGTTATGTTTAACCTCATGTCATCACTGATGTCATAAATTGTCATCCAGTTCAGGTTGCTTTTTTTTATATTTACTAAAAACATTATTTTAAAATTTTCTGATTAAAAAAAATAACAACTTTAATATCTAGGTCAACTATTTTATAGGTTGTTGCTATCTGAAGTTTTTTTTATGTAAGGAGAATATTTATGGTAGTCAAACATTCTGTTTAAAAAAAAAAATATTAACATTTCACTTTTGTTTTACTAAACTTAACTTGTATTAAAAGTAATATTTTGTATTACAAGCATAAATCTATTATGAAAAGAATTTAGTTAATTTTATTAAAAAAAGTATTTAAAGAAAAATCATTTTATAAAAAAATTCACTTGTTTTTGTTTGTTAATTTATAAAAAAAAAAATATTGAAATTAATTGGTGCTCCCAGTAAGCAAATGTTAAGCTAAAACAAAAAAAAGCACACAAAGTCAAACAATTACAGATTGCTTTAGAACTATCATCATTTTTGATATTATAAAAAATCTCTTTCCCAAATATAAACATTAACAAAAAGTTATTAGACTCTGAATTCTAAATGTTTTAATGAACCAAATAGATTAAATGAAAACAGTGTATTGTCATCCAGGATAGACTAGTGTTCAAAACTGGGCATCAAGAATACGTAAAAATTAAAAGAAAAAAATAAGACACAACGTACACCCGCTAGACAATTAAGTCACGTGAAGAATACATGAAAAAAATTACAACCAAAAATAAATAGGTTGTAAATGAAAGATAATAAAGTCGACAAGATTTGTAAATTTTATTTATTGCTTTTTTTTTTTAACATTGCTAATAAAAACTTTTAAAAATGATTTCAATGAGTTGTGGAAAAAAAAAACTATGTGTTTTAAGTGTATATCGGTAATGCTTGTTTAGACTATATAATGTAACATTAACAAATTTGTTTCATTTAGTCATCAACAACATGCAACCAATGATCTGCCTTACTAGCTTTCAAGTTAAATATTTTTATTTAGAGTACAAAAATTGGTAAATATTCACAGTTTCACTAATAAATATTTCAAACATTGACCTGTCTAAAATTAAATGGCACTTGGTCATGAGTCATTCATGATTCATACAATGGGGAATATCATCGCTTAATATACGCATGGGTCCAATTCTGGACCCCATTTATAATATTATAGTTTCATTGGGATGAGTATCATTTCACTACAAGCGTCATTTATATACATTTACAGCTATATACAATAATACAAGCACATATATCAGTACTAAATCAACAAAACATCACAGAATAAACTCTTCTTTGAAGAAGTGTAACAATGGTATCTCTAGGTCATGTTGAAATTACCCACAGAAAATGGCTAACATACATGGGCCAAAAACAGTGGCTCTACCATTAAAGCACATGATAAATGAAGTGTGTTTGATGGTCAGCTATTGATTAACAACATGATTTAAAAATATATATATACAAACCATAATAATAATAATAATGCAGCAACATTGACAGCTAAATGGAATGATCTGAACAGTGTCCTTAAATGCGGAGGAAGTGTCCAATCTACTAGTTTCTATAGACGTTTGATAACTCTACATTTAAAAAAGAAGGGATTGAAATATCCACAACTAAAAAATGAATCACAGTTTACTCATTTCAGTTTCAGCATGTATCATTTGTAAACAAGTTCGGAAATCATCCCTGATCTCTTCCATTTGAGGATCATGCTCTTCCTCCATGATAATATTGCCTCCTTTGCATGAAAAAGACTTACTCCGGTTGCGAGTCTTAGAAGGAAGTAGCTGCTGCAACTGTGGAGGCCTTGTGGAAAGACTGCATTTTCTCGTTAACTTGATAACAGCAACATCGTCTGACTCTGACTTAGTCCTGAATGATGCAGTGCGAGGCTTACACTTCTGAACACCATCCGAGTCAGCTCTTGTAAGTACGTAACGTTTGTTGAGATAATTAGAATCATCCAGCAGTCTTTTCTGACAACCAGTGGAAGCTTCTTCCATGGACTGAGACCGGATGTCTCGACTGACCCTGGTGTCTCTAAGGGTTCGTCGTCTACGCTTAGGGACACTGTTGTTTACTGCTGATACTTTTGTTTTGACCAAGGGGACAGTACTGACCACAGGATCATATTTCAATGCAAGTGGACTCGGCAGTCCAGTGTCATCAGGAACTATTGATGTTTTAAAACGTGGGCTGTTGACCCAACTTTTTGGAAGTGTTGGCGAACTTGAAGGCGTAATGAGAACGCAGCCCACACGTAATGGTGTTTCGCTGGTCATGGTGATTGCACATGGTAACTGGTAATTTGATGTCTTAGTGCTCAGCTGATTTACATCTTGGCCAATCAAAAGTCTTAAATTTGGAGCTGTACTCTGTCCATATCTACGACGCCTCTGGGCTAAACTTTCTGTGGGTTTTGACTGTGAAATAAATTGTCACCAGGTTAGACCATGTTATTCATTACATTAAAACAACATGTCCCTGGTAAAATCATTTAAACTTAAATTAATGACAAACAGAATTTATTCAGCGTCATGTTAAATATGAACTAAGAATGAATTCCATAATGAGAATATTTAAAAGGGAGAACAATTTTTTTATTTTAATTTAGGTTTCAGTATTTTAATAAACGTAAATCATTTTGAGAAATAACATGGAAAAACTTTCACACAGCAGAAATTTAACTTTTGAAATTTATTAAACATTTACAGCTCGTTATTGTAGCATGTTGAGATTAATGGTGGCTTTTCAATTAAGGGAATGGCTTGGGCCAATGCAAGTTTTTTTTTTAGCCATTATTGCTAATTATTTTCAAAGGTCTTAACTGATGCAGAAGTGTGAATAAAAACACACAATTATAAACAGGTGTCTAATCTGCTCAAGTTCTTAAAAATTAATCCTTTTTGCAACAATTATGTTATTTCTATCTATATCTATCTTACTTGGACTATTTTAGGTTTCGTATTGTTCAGCTGTTCGGTATTGACCTTCAGCACTGCTGGCTCACCACCTAACTGGTGCCAGGAGGAAGAACGAGTTAAGGAGGGTAATTTCTTTGTCACATTCACAGTAGGTTGCTGAAAAGAAACAAAACTTCAAATTTTACTTGCAAATTCACAAAAAAAAAAAGAAGAAACTAACAAATATTTTAAATTTTTAAAAAAAAACTTAATTTGTATTTTATATCTACAAGCATATGTCTCTGTTAAACATTTAAAAGTAAATGAATATGTCTGAAATATAACACAATAGCACTCATAAGCTGTTAAGTGTTTGTCAACATTGAAAGACTAAATTAAACATTAATAGATTAATAAACTATCATTAGGAATTGGCACTCCTTTTTATGAAAACAGTTTATATTACAAATTTGACCCTTGGATAAAATAACACTAAATTTATAACTGTTTTTTCAAAAATTTGAAATTAAAGTTACCAAATAATTAGCTATAAACTATGAAAAATTAAATACATGTAATGACGATTAAACAAATGAAACCATCTAAAAATAGAATGGATAATTTTATTTATTTTAAGGTACAATAGTAAATTACTTATTTAAATGGAATGCATATTTGCACTAAAGTAACTAAAATTGAAAAATTTTAAGAATAGGTTTAGAAAAATGCATCACTGATTATTGCCATTTAGTAGTAGTGAAATCGAAGATAATAACTAATTGCGATAAATCACATTCCCTTGTGCCAGAAGGGAAGGTCTCTCATAAATGGCACAAATCATATGCACTTTTTAAAATTATGAATACTCTGACTGTAATATATGGCCTTGTCTAAAAAGGTAGGCCAGCTGGCGAGGTTTATTTACTAATGTCAAGCTAAAGGGTGGGCCATAGTTCCTATTAACTTTACATAATTACTGAGATAATAGGCAAACAAAGGATGGGTATGATATAGACTGAACTGACAGACTGTTAACTGAAATATGTCAGCACTGAACAGATACATGCATCTTAGCTCCAGTCATTAATAAATTATACTTGCAACTGTAATAATAATTAAGACATGCAAATTGACTCATTTACTACAGTATAGAAGCAGTAGCAAATGCAAAAAAAAAAAAGAATAAACAACAAAGAAATACTACGCAAAAAGACCCTTTAAAGAATTTGTAAATCTACAATAACCTTCCTAGATATGTAGTCTTTTTTTCATGTTTATAAAAACACTATGGAGAAATAAACTGTTTGTAGGTAAAAAAATTCACAAGGTGAATAGGTATTAGTTTTAACACGAATATAATTAATAAATTATATAAACTAAAATAATTGTAATCTATCCTAGAGAATATTTTAAAAAATGTGTCTTTTCTTAAGTTCTTTTAACAAGAAAACATTATAATTTAAAAGTATAGTTATGGATTTATTTTTGATATAAAATCAGCCATTATCATCATAATGTTAAGAATCCATTTTAACAAGAAAACTTTTCAGATTGGATGTACAAAAAATGAATGAGCAAGTAATATAAGTATTACATTGTTAGATACCAGTTGAAATAAAGAATAAGATATGGTAATATAGATATAGAGAATAAAGTATAGTAATGAAGAATTTTAAGTTAAATGAACTTTAGGGAGACATACTTATAAAAACACAAGTAGAATATATTTTTCTTTTTACAAATCCAAATAGAACGAATTTGACTACAAGGTTAATGTACAATGTCATGAACCAGAGAATGGATTAAGGAAAAGACAGCCAATAGACTAAACAGAGCAATTTATTTCAATAACCTACAAAAGGAAGTTCAGCTTAAAAAAAAACAGCAATATGAGAGCAGATATAGAATCAGTCCCTTGAAGTTCTAGAGGGTATATAAATGTAGTTTATAAGTCCGGATGCCTGTAGAAATAGAGTTGGTCTATTTCTAGTAGACATGACATACACTTGTATGCTTTAACTAATGCTAGGTAAAATAATTGTGAACAAGCATTCTTGCTTGGAACATAGGCATTATTATAATACTGAAGTTTGAGCATAGCCCCCTGGTGTGATGATTTTTATTAAAGAAGTAATATCGTATATCCACTTTTAAGACAAACTGAGAACAGTCAGTAAGCATATACATGTATAAAGTGCTTAGCCACATTAATTTTTAGCATTCCCTTTCACCTCGAGAAGTCAATTACTTTTACCAGACACATACAAAAAGACTAGGACTTGGTAGGTTAAATTTAAGAACCTTATATAACAAAACTTTTCCAGTAAGTAAAAAAAAAAAGTAAAGTTCCCTTAGCCCTATCAGGCCATCGGGGCAGATGAAGTGTAGAAATCATCTGTTTCTTTAACCTCGGCATATGAAGGGATTGTGTGGTTAGCACAACGCCCAACCGCCTTTACTCCCCCAACTTAAAGTCGGGTACCCATTTAAAGCTGGGTGGACTTGTGGGACGACTTTGCACCAAATTTCACCTGGAAAAATTCCATGGGCCTCACAGAGGATTGAACCCAGGACTCTTAGGTCGACAGTCGAGTATCTACACAACTCGGCCATCCGTCCCACTCCATTAAGTAAAGATTGTAATATAAAGTAAAAAAAAAATATGCCAATTGTTATTGGAAATTCAAAACTATTAAATAAACATAGGTTATAATGATAGATTAAAACTAAAAAAAAGTTAATACATTTATAAAAGCAGCTAGAACTATGCCATCAAACTAATTAACTGTTTAAAAAACAACTACATGTATAAAAATAAACCGTCACTAAAAACAAAAATAAACTTATAACAACATAACTGCTTGTGAGGCAAAAACTGAAGTAAAACATCAAGCTTGGGCCGCTGAAGATAATACAGACTTACAGAACGCTGCCTGCATAGCTTACTCTCGGCCCAGCCTTTATCAGTTTGAGTGTATGCATCATGGGTGCTTACTTTGTGCTTTGTCTTCTTGGTAACGATGACATCATGATGCTCGTCATTCGCTAAGGATATGCTAGCAGGTCTTGACTTCTTGCCTAGTTTCTCCAGAGACCCTTGAAGTAAAAATAAATGAACTATTATATAATTTATTTCTGAGATATTTTGTAAAAATCTCACAGGGATCTTAAGAACTGACTGATCTTATGCTAAAAACTGATTCCTATGCTAATAAGGGGAGTGAACACCAAAACTCAAGAAAACTGTTGCAGTGTACGGTACTGAATATATATTCTTAACCCCCCCCCCAGAACTATTACTGCTGATATGGGTATGAGAAAAAGGCTCACCAATAGTACACATGTTAAAATCAATATAAACAGCCAAATAAACATTATTAACTATGTGATAATGACCCCTAATATAAACAGCCAAATAAACATTATTAACTATGTAATAATGACCCCTAATTTAGGATCAGCAAAAATGTTTTATTATTGACAGTTATTTTCACATGTACATGCTCAGTTTATGTAACAGATGAACAAGAATGTCAAAACACTACTGCAATTGTTTTATTTTTTTTTAAATAAACTTATCAGTAACTAAATATGAACAAATTAACATTTTGAGATCACTTGTTTTTAAATTTCTGCCAAAGAAGTAGTAAAATATTACTGCAGTGAAAATGAATGGAATTACAAACATTTAGTGCCGTGAATTTAGTATCACTTTTACATCAAATATAACTTCTGTTAGAGAAAACTAATACAGATATTAAAACCAGGGACTGGAATGCTACAAACAGATTCACTAACATTTATGTCAGTACTGCTGTAAGTAAATGATCAAGAGATAGCTTCTCGTTCGTATTAGGACAACAACAGACAAGACTGATCAATAAAAATCATGAAATTTTAAAATATATATAAGATTGGCTGAAAATTTTTATTAGGATGTTATAGAGACCATCATGGCAAAATGAACAATCAAAAGTAACACAATTATCTTCTCTAGATAAAGTTATATTTAAGTTTTTTTTTTTTTACTGTAATTTTATTTCCAGTTAATAAACATCTATTTACAGGCAGTTCATTTAGCCATTCTTTTTTTTCACTTGCACACAAGTCGTATTAGTATACACACCTGAAGATGTGTGACATTGAGGATTACTATAGGCATGATTAAGAATGGCTTTGTGCCTCATGTCCATTGGTTTTTTGCCTTTAGGTGTGCCAGGAGACACTGGTAATAAGGTGGTTTGGGAGAGGCTGGGAACATGGTCACCAACCGGTGGGAACTGGACATGATCTGAAATCAGTTAAAACGTAATGAAATGTAAAAAACAACAACAATAACAACAACAAACAAATGCAAATGAAACGTGCAAATTTCTGTGATGTGTGGTAGAGCTCTTGTGCATGAAAGATGCAATCAGAACTGCTCTTGTGTTGGCTTCGGGCACAAGGCAAAGGTACACGTGCGGGGGCCTCTAGGCAAAGATGCTGACAAGATAGCCACTTGGAAATTTTCTGCTTCTAATAATCTTTGACAACTGGGGCCCCCTTTTAGCCCTCAGCTATTTTAGCTCAGGACCCCTGTCAAGTGTTCCCCCCTTTTTCTTTTAAATCTAGTAAACAAGTGTTGAGCAGCAACATGCCTCAGATAATGAGTACTTTTTAATTAAGCTCTAAATTTCTAATGGATTAAAGCTAAATACAAGTAATGACAGGTGTCTCCATTGACAACCGATTTTCCAAGGCAGAGACCTTGTTTGCCTATCCAAAAGAGCGGCTCTTTATATCACGTATTTGATAAAGCGACAAGAAAAAAAAATGCATGTACAAACCAGCAACAGTGCTGAGTCCTTCTCTGCTTATGTCAATTCCAAGGTGGGTGTGAACGGTTGGGTAATATTCCACATTGCTGTGACTTCTGTGTAATGTTGCTCCCCATCCTTTACGAGGCTGACAGGCTTTACGAACTTTCTGTTCAATCCAAAAAAAAAAAAATGTTTTACAAAATAATAATATAAAGTAATTAATGTCACTGTGTTCATATTTAAATAGATGTACAAACTTTTAGAAATTAATGATTGGCAGAAAAATTCTATACATAAGCACTAGGGTGCATCACCAAAAAATTTTTTTAATAATTGATCTGTCTGCTATTTAAATTTGTTCCATTGATCAAAAAAAGCATTGTGTAAAAAAATAAAAAATATTTGACAATATTTAGAGGTTCCCCGGACTTCAACAAAGTTTGCATAATTAAGCGAAAACTAGATAAAACCATCCTTCTTGTAAAGTCTTACAGACTTACATACAAAAAGTGAAGCGCTATATAAATTGTTTTATAGTCTTTGGTTTTATAATGTTTGGTAGCTATGATTGATTTTGATAAGCAGTTGTGCTAGAAATAAAATTTAAAATTTACATTTTATTAGCAAAAACAACACTTTTCCTTACCGCATATTGATGACCAAGGCAAGCATTTTAATTTCTTTATTTATATTATTTTAATTTCTGATACACACGACCTATAAAATCAGAACATGGAAATGATATGAAAAACAACAATAAAATTTTTTACACCTTCTAAGGAAATGCTGGCTGACCATGGCATCACTTCAACAGTTGCATATTTAGTTATTACTGCGTCTCCTGCCTCGCGAACAAAGAAACCACAAACTCTTCTGAAAACTGAATTGTTTGGCATTGGCCCTGCAATCTGTGTTGATGATGCTATAATTACTGGAATTCTTCGAATACCAACTTGTTTACAAGTTTTGAGGTGCATGATGTATCACTGCAATGTAGCAGCACACAGTGAGCGTCCAGGTTCTCTTGGAGCACCTTCTCGATTTAACAACTGCCAAAATTGTGCTGAATCAAGTTACTGCTTTCTACGAAAAAGCAAACATTCCAATGGTGACAGAGAGGAGAGCTTGTGAGAAGATTGTTCAGCTTCTTGATGAATACAATAAACTTCGTTCAATTGATAAAAGTCGCCGAAACACACCAGCCACCAAACGTAAACTGGAACAAATGAAATCTATGCTGGCAACAACTTTTCAACTGTGGCCACCAAATGTCGAGACTATTATCAAGAATGCAGAAGATCTAGCATTCTTGAGGTCTATGAAAGGAGACAGGTCTTCCAGCTTTGGATCATTTGACAAAACACTTGCAAAAAAAGTCGCTCGACGCCATTCACGAGATGTCGCAACATTGGAACGTCAGAAACGCGCAAGAGAAGAAAATGCAGTATGTTCAACGATATCAGTGCCTTCCAGCGAGGGTAGCAGTGACGAACCCGATGATTCTACTTCTAAATCTGAAGATAATATGGAGTTTGTTGATAACTGTTTGGATGATATAACGCCATTGCAAAAGCGAAGAAAGCCAACAGGAGCTTTGGTATTTGTACCTCCAGATGTTTTAAGCCGACCAAATCTTGTGTCACTAGCGACAAGATTAAAGATTACACCAACACAGCAGGCAGCTTTCACACAGGGCCTTATTAGCGAGTCTGGAATGATGTATCAATGGTGGCTTCTTCCTATGCCACTGCAGATCGTTCACGTCGCAAAGTTGTAAGTGAGATATCTACAAAGATCCACGACTCCTGGGAACCTCCAAACTCTGCACTCTCCACTGGGATGGCAAACTGACACCTTCTCTAAAAAATCATCGTGTCACTGAAGAACGCATAACAGTTGTCGATGGTGATGCAAAGCAATTGAAACTTCTAGGAGTGCCAAATTAAGCCAAGGCAACAAAGAAATCCGTTGGTGAAATAATTGCAGAATTAACCATGAAGCTAATGACAGAGTGGCATTGTAATGATTGTATCGCTAATATGACATTCGACACAACAAGATCAAACACTGGTCATCAGACTGCTGCCTGCATTGCCATACAAAATATGCTGCAACGTGCTCTTCTGTGGTCAGGTTGTCGCCATCACATAGGTGAAGTTATCCTCTCGCATGTGTTTGCAGACATGAAAATAGAACTTTCCATATCCCCGGATATAACTTTGTTCGCCAAGCTGCGAAGTAATTGGGAGTTGGTGGCACATGATTGGTCTCACGTTTGTAGTTCGTTTACGTTAGCTGATCATGATCTGAAGGCTCAAGAGCGACTGACGATAATGAGAGATGCGGTAATTGCACATGCCAACTCTAGTAAACAAATCGAATTCTTGCGAGACGACTACCACGAATTCCTTAAGCTGTCCCTTGTTTACCTGAATGCTACTAATAAGGAGGTTAACTTTAAAAGACCAGGTGCCCTGCACAAAGCACGATGGATGGCAAAGCTGATATATTGCCTCAAGATTGCACTGTGTGAGAAACAAATTTAATTATTGCCTCCAGGTACTATTACCACATGTGATCTAGTGCCAAAGATTCATGCATTTGCTACATTTGTAACACATGTTTATGTCGTGTGGTGGCTCACTTGCAAAAAGAGTGTGGATGCACCATGGATTATTTCGTTTTTAAATTAGGGTCAGAGATTGTAATAAGATTAAACATTTTTCACTAGGCTCTACAAGCGAATTTTGGACAACGATGTCAACAGAGACATATCTAAGTCAGCAATCCGTGCCCTGAATAGGCATCTGTGGTACCTCACTGCTGAAATAATCCCACTTGCTCTGTTCAGCAATGAAGTACCTGTGTTGGAAAAGCGAGCTCTAGCAGATGCTCTGCTAAGGCTTCGACCAGTGGTTGCCCTCCAAACTCCACAGAATTGATTTGGAAATGGTTGGGGAAAATCACGATTCCAATCAATTGATTCTAAAACTCGGCTGTGTGATCTGGCTGGAGTTGACTCGTAGTTTACTATATACAGACTTCAACTGGACACAGGATTCCTCCAACTGCCTGTTGATGATTGGTGCCAAACAGCTTCTTACATTGCCAGTGCAGAAAATGTTGCTGCTATTAACGTTGTTAACGATTGTGCCGAGAGAGGAGTGAAACTGGCATCTGACTTTGTTGAAGCAGCGCGAACCGATGAACATTTTCAAAACATTCTTCAAGTGGTACAAATGGACCGCAAAAACATCTCAAATGTGCGTAAACCTTACAAACGTGCAACAAAGTGAAACTGAATATTAAATGCAACAGTGATAAACGATTTAATACTTTAATGTAATTTTTATATAGGCTAGAATAATTTTTTTTTCTTTACATGTTTTGTGATTTCTTGGGGGGGGGGGGGGACCTCTAAATCAACTCTGGTTTGAAAAATATTTTACACAAGTTATTATTAATGATATTAGAACAAATTAGAAACAGACAGCTCAAAAATAAAC
>JAGDYQ010000344.1:469602-554600 GCA_021962125.1 Bulinus truncatus | reverse complement strand
GTAGTATAGCTGATTGGCTGCCAATACCAATGTCTGGGTCAAAGCATTTTTTTTAATGGTTGGTGTATTATCCAGGTTACTGACAAGGTTTCTGGTTGAGAAACTGACCAGTTTGAGAATCAAGTTTTTGTCAGTTCTGGAAACTTAAGGTCATCAAGCCTTGTTTAACAAAGGTATACACTTATACATTGTACTTAGTACATGTTTAGATATTTTGATAAACTAAACGCTTCAATGAAGAGTCTGCCCTTTACAGTTTTTCCATGAAATATTGTACCATAACTAAAAATACATGTATTGTACATTAATCGGTTGATACCTCCCAAATATACTGATATAAAAATTGTAGACCCCATGAGAGTTTTGTTCCACATTTCATCAATGTTAAACAATAGGCTGTTATTTACAAGCTAATCAACTTCACTTTCTGTTTGTAGGTAAATCTTGTAAATCAATTTTGAACCTATTCTTATTGGGCTCAAATTTAGCACATGTAGATTTTTCAAGACAATCGACTATTTTCAATAATTTTGAGTTCATAAATTAACATCTTGTAAAAAAAAAACAAAGCTAATTACATTTTAGTTATGCTTATACGGAGAAAGTATACTGTTGGAGGAGTTCGTCAAAATTAATGGAGTACAGCTCGATTAATCTACCATAAAATTTAAGAAACATCTAAGCTGAACTCAAACTGTATACCCTTAAATAAATAATATATTCATGTACTATATAAATTTAAAATAAAAACTTATTAAAATGCACTAAAAATACTTCATATTAAACAAATGTACTTTCTAGTTTTAATTTAATTAAACTTGTTATTTTTTTGTCACACTTTGGGCTTAATTTGACTAGTCAATAAATGAAAATTTCCTGAAAAATACAACAGCCCATCATAACCATATTACTTAAAGTCACTAAAAATGGCATTGCATATGTTTAACAATTAAACCCGAAAAAAAAACACTACAAAGAAATTTTCAACTAAGTAACATTTTATTAAGAATAATCATTGTAACACTTGAGACCAAGCAGCACTGCTTGGAACATCAGGAATAACCCAAGACATTGGCAATACACTTGAAGCTGGAGTTTTTTCTGTGACTAAAAATGAGTCCCAGTCATGTCTGAAATTCAAAAATAAATATGTTCAGAGATGAAAATGTAAACATATTGATGAAAATAAGTTTTTAAATTTCGTTTTAACAAAGACATTAAAAGTGTAAGCGCCAAGATGGATTAACTAGTGCATGTATTACCAAAGAATAGATGAAAGTCTAATACTACAATGTAAAAAGTTTCTCATTCCATTAATACAAGAGATAAAATTTGGCACTCACACTTTTATTTAAGCCTAAGGTATTTTTACTTTTTAGTACATTTTATTGAAGTGTACATGTATTTATTTTTATTTTACACTTCTTAGTGTTGAAAATGTGCTCCATACCCCTTCGAAATAGTCCTCTTATACAAGTATATTACATATACAGTATTAACTAACATATATTACAAGTCTATTTTATAGTTGATCCATCTCTTGTACTGGCCACAATCTAACCTCTTGTCATTCCCCTCACACTGCACCTGATCAAGTCATTTCCCTATAGTTTCTACTATGACTATCTTGTTTTTTCTTCACCTGTCCATAACCTATTGTTCAATCATTTTGATACTCGTCAAACTGTTTTTTTTTTATTCTTTACACCAGTCACTAAACTGTCCCTGCTTTTATCAATCCCCCTGTCCAGACACAAGTCTTTAAAAATGCTATTTCCATAAACTAAAACACTGTCTTAAGTTGGTAAGGCAGTGTTGGCTTAAAAAAAAATTTATGACCTAATCTGAATGAAAGCTTGAAGATTTTCCTGTGCCTGGCTGTAATATCTATAAAATGGATAAAGTGGATTTGATTGGGATACTTCTGTAGAATAAAAAAAGCAAAGTTATTTTTTTTTTATATCACAAATTTATTTCTATAAAAACTTAAATTAAATTACATTAAAATTAACACATCAAAATTCATTTTATATGACAATTAAAAAAAATTAATTTATGAGAAAATTCTGTAACCTTGATCTCCAAATAGTAAATATTTCAGCTCATCATCTAGTTCTTTTTCTTTCTGCTTCTTGCTGGTTGCCTGAAACAATCTTTCTTTTTCATTTCTTTCATTTTGTTCAGACTGAATAACTTCCTGCAAAGTTAATTTACATTACATTTTAAAACGAGGCATAATTTAACTATGTGCAAAAGATTGAAGTAAATTAACTGGAACATTCTGTTATTTTTTAGTGTATAATTTTCTTAATTTAAATACATACAATTATAAAATGAGAAATCTATGAACTAACTTTCAATCTTGTCTCTTCCTCTTTATAACATTCTAACTGAGACTGCACAAGTCTGGTCATATCAGATATTTTGTCTTCAAAAGTCTGCCGAGATTCACCAAGTTCAGTGTCTCCTGTCAGAGATAACCATATTATTCAAATCACCTTCTGAACGAGTGATATTTTAAAATTGGGGAACAAATTTGTATGTCAGTGTTTTGACTATATTGGATCTACAGATTAAACCTTCAACAAATCTTATTAAATACTGGTAATGCAAAGCACAAAAAAAATAAAAAAACAAAGTATTTAAAAACCTATTTTTCATACCACGTTTTTGAGCGGCATCTCTTCTTATAAGTCTAAGTTTTTTAAGTGACAACATTGTTTCAATCAAACGGCTTGCATCTTGGATTTCTTTAGTTACTTTACTTAATGTGCGATCAGCTGCTTCTTTTCTTGCTTTCCTCTAGAAAAATGTTTGATAAATAACTAAAGCTGATTAGTTATTTGTGTCTAGAATAATAATTCATTAGATGTATTTAAAAAAAATAAATAAACTATTGTTTCACATACCCATTTTAATTTTTAAAGATATTTAATAAAAAAACCTAAAGAAAATTTTAAAGATTACAAATCAAAGAACAAAGTTGGCATGGGTGTTTATTCACAAAATATTTCATGATTTTTAAAAATAACTGAGCACCCTGCTATATCACAGTGCTCAAAATGTAAAAAATGGGAAATGCAGAAGTTTGAAATGTATATACACATTCTACACCCAGCTTAACACAGGCATCAGTTTCAACAAAAGGCTGCTAGATAGAGCTATAATATCATGTGGATATGTGCAAAGATATAGATAAAGGACTATGTACTTGTATTAAAATACATTTTTTATAAACAAATATTCATAAAAATGAAATTTTTTTGAGATAATTGTATTATGTTAAAATGGAAAGTTTTTAGTCATTATTTCAAGAGGTCACCTAATGTTATTTGTCTCCACAAGCAAAAGAGAACCTGTATTGATTTTTAAGCCTAATCTATGTATATATATCTCTTCTTCGCCCAACCTTGCGAGACAACGGCGGCCTGCGAGAATTCCTGAAAAGGTCACAGAAAGCAAGACGCGTTCAACAACGTTCGACAATTCGCATTTTTTTCTAATTTCTTTTATATTATTTTAATTTCTCATTTATCCCCAGTCGCGGTAAATTCTGTAACCGTTTAACCATGGAAAATGAGGGAATGCTGTACACAAAATAGAATCTGATTATTGTAAAAAAAAATAATAAAAATACATTTAATAATACAGTTATGGGTGAAGAATAAAGTAATTTCCAATTTTAGAATTAAAAAATAAATAAATATAGATAAGATGTGAAAATGCTGTGGCTGGGCCCGGTGCTAACATTAGGCTACAAAGTGGATCAAGAGAACACATTCAATGGTGAAGTATAGACAATAAAATATTAGGTATGGGTAAATCTTTTGTTTTGATATCTTTGTGCTGCTGTTTAGAGGAAAATCCTGAATAAGTAAATTATAAATATGTATGGCGCATTACAAACAAATGTTAACTGTTTCAGAATATGTACGCATTACAAAAAAAATATTAACTAACATCTATTTTTACTGAATAGTGTAGGATGAAGATTATATTAAAAGAATCTTAAGCTGTGTTGAGCAAGTCTAAAAAAAATACACAAAACAGACTGGCATGGCCTGAATGAAAAAAAAAATGTTACATAAAATAACACTGTGTGCTGGGGGAAGGGGTGGATTGAGGCAGACACAAAGTGAACCAAAAAAAAAAAGCAATGCAAATTTAAACACCCACACCCGAAAATATGTTTGTTAGAATTTGAATGAAAAAAAATCCTAACTTAAAAAAAAGGCATTAAAATATATCTAACCAATAAATAGAAAATTAAGTAAGGCAGCTCATCGAGAATCAAGGCATCCAAATAATTAACTAAAAATCTGTAAACAATAAAATAAAAAAACAAGTTGCTGGAAGGTACCAGATAGTGACCATAAAGTCTGCAAATGATAGGTCAAAGTTCAACTTTGCATAGTATGTATTTTCTCCGAATATGTCAGCCTGTTATTTTGTTTGATTGCTTATTTGAAAAAAATAATTACAGTAATTATATTGATTGATAAGGCGGTGTATGCTATGCCGCAGGACGACTAGCTATTTTATATTTTACTTCTTTTTTCATTTTCATGACTAATTTAAAACTTAAAAAGTCATAATAAAACCAAAATATTTTATTTGTTAATAATTAGGGCTGCTGATTAACTGCAATTAATGAATAATTAATGCATTAAAAAAATTAACCGATTGAATTTTTTACCCAAATGCTGTTAAGTCAGAGTTGCAAAAACAATCTAGAAAAAAAAACAGAAAAATATCCCCATTCTATAAACAGGAATAGATCAGAAAAGATTATAAAAAGAAAAAAACCCTGAGGGCTGGAATTATCAGGTTTTCAAAGCAGCTATGACCTTGAAACAATAGAATTGTCCTTTCTTAATTCTATTTTCTGACCCCTAATGATATAATTAGTGAAAATCTGCAGACTCTTGCCACTAGTTTCATTGACAGGTGACTTGGGTTTGAAAAGATGGAACTCGTATCAATTTTATGTGACAAGGGAGTATGGTGGTAGGATTAGCCATAAGTAACGTCATCTTTGTAGGAAGAGAGGCTGTGAAGTGCGTCAAAAATCTGACCGGGTGGGGAAGGAGGGTAACTATTATTTTAAGAAAGAAAAGATAGAAATGCCATGTGTCCCTTTTTTGGATGGGAAGTAGAGGGTTTGGGTATGGTAGTGGACGGTAGAGTAAGCAAGACTTGCGTAGGAGAAAATTGTATCAAAACATGACAGGGATGGAGGGGAGAGGGGTTGACACGTGTCATCAGCTTGGAACCTACAGTCTGGAAAAAGACATGTTTGGCATTGTTGTTGATTAAAAAAAAACTTTCATCGCTTGATTTGATTGATAAAGGTCAATAAACTGGTCTGAATAACTAATTCAACAGACATATATGCTAATGCTTAATAGCGCTGTTACAATTAATTACATAAATTAAACTGACTTGTTTATTTTGCCAATGTTATGATAGAGTTTAATGATAAACTAGTTTAAATACAAATAAAAGTATTTTGATTTACAGATTAAAATGTGTGTTAATTTGCGATAAAATATTTAATTTTGCATTAATTTCCATCAATTTTTTTTATCAAATAGCAGTTCTATTAATAATAGGGCTGCTGATTAAACTGCGTTAATTTGCGATTAACGCGTTAATTTGCGATTAACGCGTCAAAAAAAATTTGCGATTAAAATTTTTAATACAACACCTAAATGCGTTAATTTGACCAAAATGCTGAAAGTTCACCAAATCAATAAATAACGGAATTTCACGCAACAATTTGAAGTCAAAGTCCGTTCACTTATTAAGTAGATCTACCCCCACCCTGTCACAATTTACACACACCCTCACCCCCAGGTACGTGGACAAAAGCCCCAATTGTAATATAAAATGATGATGTTTTGTTATGTAGCCTTTCGACAAGTGAACCTCCTGCTCCCTCCCGGTCGATGTAAAAAGAAAAAAAAGTTTCATTTACTAGTTTACATTATATACTGTAGTGTATTGGTGAGGTACTGTAGTGTACTGGTGGAGGTAAAAGAACGACAAGTTTTCGGTGAACTCAGTTATAATTAGGTCAAAATAACGAGATGTTAGAAATTTTGTATCACCATTTTTTGCGCCCAATTTTTTATCGCATTTGAAAATACAGCGTCTTGCATCAGCTGCACTAGCAATTTCATGACACTTGAAATCAATGTCTAGACATGGTCTAGACTATGCTATGCAAACATCAGTACATGAGACACTGTAAGTATTTTTCAGAATTATTGTGTTACTGAGCTAAATTTAATATTTTATATTTATTAACGTTCTAAAACTAGCGGTGTCGATATGATGGAAAGAAAGGCATATTTTCGTTTGTACTTTGTATATAACAATAAAAACATCAAAAGATTTTTCTCCAAGAGTTAGACCGGCAAACACTCGGATACAACTGTTGCTATAACCAAAATGAAATGAAAGAAAGAATTGTTAATGTTGACACACGAAAGAACAACAGAAGATCAAAAATGAAAGCCGACCTATCAAAATTTTGCTTTGAACGTTTGAAACGGTAACATTAAAGAGTGTCATTTTGTCATTTTACAAGATACTTTTTTATTAATTTAACTGACATATAAAAAAAAATTTTCTTTTCTGTTGTTCACTAAAACATTGAACAAATAGTTGATAGTAAGAAAGTAAATGAATGAAAGAATATAAGAGTAACATTTATAGACACTGACGCGCAAAAACTTCAAAGGGAGATCAAAAGTAAATCAACTTGTTTTGGGACATCTTTAAGTGGAGAGAGAGTGTGTTAAAAATGTGACTTGGTGGGGAAGGGGGGGGGGGTTAGAATAAAGAAAAAAAAAACGCGTTAATAATAAGTGAGCGACAATTTTCTGGCTACACTATTATTTTATGAAAGAAAAGTTACATGAGATATAAATGACGTGTGTACTTTTTTTTTTTTAAATGGGAAGTGGAGGGTAGGGTAAACAGACTTAGGTGTGGGCGAAGTGAAGAAAAATATGACAGGGAGGGAGGGACATACGTCATTAGTTCGGAACTATGGTACGATAAAAAAAAGGTTAGACATTGTTGTTAAATAAAAAGAAAACAATTCGCATCATTGACGTGATTGATACATGTCCATAAACTGGTCTCAATAACTAATTCAATAGACATATATGCTAATGCTTAATAAATATGTTATAATTCATTAAACCTGTTTCGTAAATTAAAATGACTTGTTTATTATGCCGATGTTATGCTTTGATATTATAACATATTAGTTTGAATACAAACAATTGTATTATATTGTGTCGATTAAAATGTGCGTTAATTTGCGATTAAAATTTTTAATCATGGGTTAATTTCGATCAATTTTTTTAATCGAACAGCAGCTCTAATTAATAATAAAATTGAATCACTAGTAAGCAGGCTTAGTTTTTAACACAATGATGCTGCCATACTGACTGTAAGTGTTAACAAAATTAAAAGAGCACAATAGTTCTATAAAAGTGTAACTTCTTGTTAATGATAAATACAAATTTTAACTTTTCTTTTGTTCCTGGGTTCCATAAAAACTTTGTTTCTGAGATCAGGATAATGATACATGTAATTTGAAATTCGTGTTTTCTGAAAATTCTTTATTCGAAAATTCTTCATTCGCATTCAATACTGAATAGTCTTCAAGAATATTCTTTCAAGAAACTTCTAGAACTTTCTAAGACTGTCCAATTGTAGTATATAAGTATAAAAACACAGGTGACTCAAACAACATTTCGGTTTATGTTATTGCTGAGTAAGAGTATAACCAATCATAAAGAGCAATTATTGATTTAAACGGCATCAAGAGGTTGTTTGCACCAAACAGATGAATTTGGCCATGTGTGTGGATAATTTACAAAGAAAAGAGCCAGAAAGTATTCCTGATATCATGTCGTAAGATGTGCGAGGCCTACAAAGGCATGCTTCAACATGTCTGTCGAAGATTAGGACAAGTCATGGGCACCTCATTTCACATGCGTATATTGCAAGAAAACTCTTGAAGATAAGATTAACATTTGCTGCTCGCTTATATTACAGTGCCTTATATTGTAGAATTTCAATGATTTAGATCTTGTACAAGTTAAGTAGTTGCAATTGGCAAAATTTTCACAGATATTAATGTATTATATGTTATTTAATGTTATATTAGATGTTATATGCTAAAATCATATACTGTATTACGTAATGTGTAAAATTTCCTGCTTTAAAGTTAATATAATTAATATATCTGCTATGTTACAGGTTGGTACAGGTGAGAAAAGAGCTATAAAGTTTGCTATCCCGCTATCAAGCAACTGCTACTTCTGCATGGTGGATCCTACCAAATGTGGCACTGATAAGAATGCACTTTATATCGTTTATCCAGACATTCATTCTTTTATTGCACCAGTACCACACTGCTCAGAGCTACATGTTTCCACTCCCCAGAAGAGGGATCAGCTATCTTCAGGAGACAGCAGCAAGTTAGACAGCAAGGAAGATATTGAAGATAAGATTACAATTTCACAGATGTTATTGAGGAGAGTAGGCCACACTTCCCTACCTGAAAGACGTTAACAATCTGATAATAGACCTTGGTTTTACTAAGTCCTATGCTGAACTTATGACTTCCAGGCTCAAGCAGTGGAACTTGTAGCATGAATGCATGCAAGTCACTAATTTGAGAAAGGGTCACCAAACATTTTCCAACTTCTTCAATCAGCAAGATGGGTTGTGCTTGTGTAAACAAAGTGACAGGTCTATTCGAGGCTATAGGTATCACATGTAACCCAACTGATTGGTGCCTATTTATAGACAGCTAATCCCGGAGCATCAAAGCTGTGCTTCTTCACAATGGAAACAACTACCAGTCTCTCCCTATGGCTCACTATGTGCATCTCAAAGAGGACTACACCAGTGTAAAGGTACTGTTGAGTACCTTGTAGTATGATGACTATGGATGGGAGGTGACTGGAGACTTCAAAATGGTGTCCTTCCTTCGAGGTGGCTTCAAGAAATGTCAATATATATTGGACTTTGAACGTCGTTACCAAGGACATTATAAAGAAAGCATGATGGTGGACTATATTTGTAAAGCGACTGGAAGTATACTCTCAAATAAAAAAAACCTAATAATTTCTGAAACTTTGTGATTTTCTACTGTCTTTGTCTATATCAGGCTAGTGTCTTTTTCATTAAACGCATGAACGAAAAAAGGTATATTTCCTTGTTTTGTGGTCATAAAAAAAAAGTTTGTGCTGAATGTTGGCATTTTTCCATAGTTTTTTGACATAAGAAGTTGAAATATAACATTTAGAAGCCAGGAACAAAAATTGTGTTACAAAGTGTAATTAAAACTAATCAAAAACACAAAAAAATTTTTTTTTTAATTAATTACTAAAATTAACCTATTATTCTCATATTTAATTATGAGCCACATAGTAAAAGTAAATATCAATTTACCAAATTTTCCTCTCTTATTTTTGCTTGGATCCTTTCTTGCCAAATATCAATCTGTCTGTTCTTTTCTTCCCAAGACTTTGACAAATTTATTTTATGCTCTGTGTCATGCATTCTTTTTCTCGACAATCTTTTCTGTAAAAAAATAATAATGTAATGAAAACAATTTAAAAAAAAAAAAAAACAGCTTATTAATTTTTTAAAACCACTTTTTACTATAAATGGAAAGAAGAAAAGTTTGATTTGAAAATGTAATGATGAATTTAGCATATTAATTAACATATAAATGAAAGATGTATATGAAATACACAATAGGTAAAATAGACAAAGGCAGGCTGATCTGATCTGTAATATTTTCTAACATTTGTAAGTGATAGGTTGAAAGGATACACTTAGATGCAATAAGCCTATTTAAAGGATATTCTCTGAGGTCATCATCCTCATACCCCAAATAAACACTACCAAGAGAAGTAGAAGAAATCATTTACTGAAATAAAAATATGTCTTGATTTTAATAAACCAATTTCAATTCTTGTCACATTTATCATAGAGGTTATTTTTATAAAGTTAAACCTTTACTGCAATTAAGACATTTTCAAGATAATGTATTTTGGATTATTTTTGTTATGCTTATGAAGTATAGAACTGGTGAACTAATTGAAGCATACTTTTTTTTAATGAAATTGCAGACTCAAATGACACATATTTAAAAATGAAAAACATAAATTTATTAATAAGAATTAAGTTAATTTAATATAAACAGTATATAGAAAAGGAAAAGCACATATAATTTTTTTATTCTTATAATTGTTACACTAATTTTCTGACTAGAATGATAAACCATTTTAAATACACATATCCATTAGAACATGAATAAAAAATTAAATGTACTTTTATGAGAAATACACAGACAAGACTAACATAAATTACCATAAGTCATTTAAAGAAGTGTAGATTATTTTTAAAACTTTGCAAAATATGGCTTGCAGTAAAAAATATTTTGTGAAATGTGGATATTACAAACGCCAGTGCAATGATTTTTTCAGTATTGTACATTTTTTTTTGGCTTTTTCCCTTTCGCTTATATAGCATCTTTTAAAAAAGTTAGTTGGAACCAATTTCTTACTTTCAGTATTGCCATAAAAAACCCTAGCGGAGGTAGATGGAGGTGAGAAGATTTGGTGCAATATTATAGTTCACTAAACTGGCCAGAGAGGTCATTTTAATTTTTTTACCATACTGACAAAGTCAATTACGGAGACATTCACGTATTACGTAATGCTTAGGTGTTGACACATGGTTAAGGAATGGTTAAAAAAAAAATGGGTGGAAGTTATTGAAAAAGAAAATGTTATGTAATAAGTCAACGAGCCCAGATCAAAATTATGTTACTTTACCAAACTGAGCTGTGGAGATGGATGGAAGGGGAGCTTTAAAATGAGAGACAGCATTACAGCCAAGTAATGTGCCATACTTGGAGCGGTTTTTTTAACCAGAAATACTCAGAGAATAGAAACTGGAATACTGATGAGAATTACTTTTAAAAATTACGTACTATTTTATGCGTTTATTTTATTACTTGTATTTAATAATATGACGGTATGTGCAAGATATTTCATATGTACAAACATGCAAATTACTTTGGACTATTTTAGTAAAATTACCTAAATATTTTATATCTACGCAATGAGTAAAAGAGTCACAGAAAAAATTTTGAGTTCCAGTCAATTTTTTTTTATAGCGACATTTCACTGTAATGGTTATCCAACTATAATTAAAGTAAAGGAATATAACAAAAAACAAAGATATAAAGAAGTTAATCAAACGAGTGAGTACATGTATATGTGGACTCAATATAAAAATCTCTTTCTGATGCTTGACAGTATGAACTTTTGCAGATTTTCGCGTAATATATCAGGTAAATAAACTAAAGTTTATTACAAAAAAGTTACTCAGACTGTTTTAAGAAGTAACTATTAATACCTTAGCTAATTGAAAAATAACATGGCACTATCATACTCATTAAAGAAATTGAGTATATGGTTTATAATTTAAATTTCTATTGTGCTCCTAAGCTAAAATATTTAGAATAAAGTTATTCTCATAAATTTAGCAATAATACCCTAATGGCAATACATAATTAACAAAAGTGATTTATAAGGAATGAGATTAAATGTAATTAACAATACAGTAAACAATGCAAATGGGAATTGGTTATATTATACAAAAAGTTTTCATGAGATTAAAAATTACTGATTAAGTATTGGTTTGTACAGATTTAAAAAAAAAATATATATATATATTTGACACCATTAAAAAGGTGGTGTATTTTAAGACAATTTTAATTCACTTTATATAAACTTAAAGTTACTGCAAGATTTTCACTGTTCAAAATTTAGTATCATTTATTACTCCTTACCCTTTTCTTTTTGATTTTTCTTAAGACAGTTTCATGTTGACTGACTGACTGCTCGTCCAATACAGATTCATAAGAAGAATATTCTTTCTTACAAAAAGGAAAAAAAAAACAAAACAAAATATTATACATAAAAAAATTTATTCATTTGGTCCTCAGTTATTTTTTAGGCTACAATGACCAATCACAATTAAAAAAAATAACTTGTTTATCATCAGATACTTTTATTACACTGGTAAACGGCAAATCACATCCAGTTTTAATAATTTACAGTATCTATAGAAGAAAAAAAAAACCTATCCAGCACTGAAATAATTTTAGGTAATGTCCCCAGTGATATTAGAAAACTGCCCATTATTTATTTATTTATTATAATTTTCTTGTAATGGTTGGTGTAAACAAGAAAGCTATTTTTCTAAGGATTGCAGATTAGGAAAATAAAAATCCTGAAAAATTACATTATTTAGAATGACTTATTTTTACCTTAAATTTTAGGTATATCGTTATTTTCAAACCAGATGGACTTAAAAAATACAATAAGTTGTCCCGATTTCTAATAATAATCTTGAAGAGTGGAATCAAACAATCTATTTCTGTTCAGTATATGTTCCCATAATTAAATTCTGATTAAATTTATAATGCTTAACATTTTCTTTAGTGTTCAAAGTCAGAATATGGAATTTGTAGATTTTGAAATATTAAAAAAGATGATTTATTAATAGATAAGGCATGAAAAGCTTTAAGGTTTTTTTTTATCTCTTTGATACTGTGGAAAGAATATTTTTTAAAATTTACAGAGCTTATCTTAATTATTTTAAAACAATATTAAGGCTAATTAAATATTGAAATTTATGCATTGCTATGATTCAATTGATCTCTGCAGAAAGTATTTTAGATATATAAATACAGTGAAAATTGAATTTTAAATTGCATTTTAAAGTAATACCTTCAGTTTTTCAAATTCACTGACACTTTTTTCCCAAATTGAGTTATCTAATGATGCAAAATTTTCAGTCATCTCTTGGGCATGAGTGGACATACTTGTTAATAGGTGTTGTAATTCTCTTAACTGATTCATCCAAGACCACAATTTCTTTGTATTAAAAAAAAAAAAAGCCTTGTGTATTTACAGATAAGAAATGTTTATAATTATCAAGACATTAATGCAAAGCTAATTTTAGTGCTTAATTTTTTTTTTCATGTTTAAATGTGTAAAAAAATAGAGGTACTCACATTACTTGTTGGCTGATAAGTAGTTTGTATTTTTTTAAGTTTCCCTCTTTCTTTCAGCCATTTTTCCAGAAGTTGATGGCCTTGATGCTTTGGTTCTTTCTGGTTATTATGATCCAAATATTCATTTTTACTTTTAGCTATATCACTGCCCATAAGCATGTGTGACTGTTTACTTATAACACTGCCATTAGAATTGTTAATATTACTGGTGGGCATTGATACCATATGGCTATTAAAGTTTGGAGGTGGAACTTGAAGATTAATAAAGTTGACCCCACCTGGGCTCATATAATCTGCAGGTGCATTTTGCCTCGACTGAAAAGTCTGATTACATGAAAAATAAGGGGGTCTGAGACTTTGAAATGGTTGTGGTGGAGGAGGTAGATTGGAAATATTAAATGGTGATTGGATATTGGTTTGAACATTGGGTCTGCAATGCCCTTGAGAAGTATCATATGGCAGATGTGGTCTTTGATTGAAAAAAGGAGGTGGAAAGTTATTGTGTGGTGGTGGAAAGGGAAAGTGATTAGGTGGGGGTAAATTCATCCTACTGACAGATCCGTCTGGTCGCAGCATACTGGCATTAGATCAAAGCCTTGAAAGAACATCAGTCCAAAAGACAGCTTCGTATCTATGAATTAATATCAGTTTTTGAGAATTCGACGGAAAATCACTAGTGCTGAAATAGAAAAAAAAATTAAGCTGTAACAAGACAGTCAATTTCTTCTTGCATAAAATTATCATAAAAATAACAACATTATTTATTTTTGAGTGATGTATGTTCTAAAATGATTTTCCTTAAAATGTGATTAATATATTAAAATGTATTAATGTTAAATCACTTTAAATATATGAAGTCAGACCTCATTTAACACTGTTGATTTAGCGCTGTTCCCCTTTAACAATGTTTTTCCAGAGTTAAACTTTCTCTTTACTTAATGGAATTTTTTTTTTTTTAAATTCGTCTGGACACATAAAGCATAGTCAATCTTACAATTTTAGCATTCCTTTGATATGATTATAATATAATATCAATAGTCAGCCTGGTAACAAGTTTGGTATCAGTGTGAACACCAGAAAGTAAGTCTACATTCAATCGTACTATAAAACCAAAATGTGTATTAACGAAAAAAAATATTTCTTAAATTAAGAGCATTTTGCTGTAAAATAAAATGCATGTTTTTAGAAGCAAATAACATCATGTTTATTGATTTCTTGATAAAAAAAATAATTCATAAGCAAACTTTCAACATTCACTAAGTCTCTGAATTATTTTTATAAATTTCAAAATAGATATCAAGATAAACTGTAGTAATAAATTATAGCATGCTATATTGAATATGTATTCTTAATTTATTCCAATAAGATTATGGGTTAAAGAAAATGACCATGAGGACCAGAGGCCTAAGGGGTGAGCAGTGAGTTGGAACTTAAGTGTTGTTTGCGGGCCTAGAGTTTTTTTTACAGCTAGGCAATAGTAGATTTTCTTAACATGGGACATTTGAAATTGTGAGTTTTTAGCTGTGTCTTAAACCTAATAATTAATATAAAATTCCTAATACAACTTCAGTAAGTTTTTTATGTGCATTATAGCATACAATCTGTTACAGACGACCAACAAAGAGAGATTCTTGAAAAAAATACCTAATACATCAAGAAAACATTCACTGTTAGTCTCCTTCATGCGCACTTTCTAATTGTGTGAATATCGAATTAAAGATTTTAAAGTATTGACAGTATTGTTGACGCAATTATGTTATATTAATTTCTAATAGTGGGTGTTGTTGTTAATATTTATGTTAAGATCTAATATAATGTCAAAGACTTTTGTTTTATAAAATACAAAGCATTGTGCTGTTAACTTAATTGTTTTGAGTGTCCTTCAACAAACACTATGTCATTAAATGCTGACAACCTTTATAAGCCTTATTATAAATATATTTCTTGACCAGGTATAATTTGAACAGTAAAGCTGCAAACTGGAGTACATCTTTAACATCTAATTAATTATGTCACAAATAATGACTAATGTCTACTAATGAATAAAAATTTTAAATAATGATTAAAATGTGTTAATTTGATGTGAAAGTTTACTTTCAAAATAATCTTAATCTACTTAGAAGAATAGTTTGATTAAAGATTTAATTTTATTTATTTTTTTACTTGACTTTAGTGTCTTAAGTCAAGACTCAAGTTAAGTCTTCAGTTTGTTAAATTTATTTTATTAATAAATCAAGTAAAATTTAATCACTGAATATTCAGTTTTGTGACAATTTGTCTTATTTTTAAAATGAAGATTTAATACTATTAATAATAGTGTTAACAAAATTACGTTCTTCATTACTTTATATTTTTTTGTTCTATTTCGTTATTATTTTTGCCTTGTGTGGAAAGGGCTGGTCTGTTCATTGATGATGTTGGTCTTGGTAATGTTACAATTTAGAGGCGATTACCCAAGGCTATAATCGAGAAGACCGAATCTCAAAGGAGAAATACTTTCGAAAATTACCATTCTTTCCTATATTTTGCAAAAAGGTAAAGGCCAACTCTGCAAAAGGACAACATATAGGTAAGTTTTTATTATTTTTCTTGCAAGTGTGCGAGAAATCTCGCGAGAATTTCTTCCATCTTTACATGCTTCGCTACCAATGACGCCACCAAGATAATCAATTATGGAACTCAGTTATCAGTCAATCAGAACAGCTAACCTTGCTAGAGAAGCAGTAAAAAAACAAACTTTTATTAATTATATTAGAAATTATTTAAACAACACGAATAGCTAAACTAATAAAACACCTATATTCTGTGGCAAGTTATAAATAAATACTATACTGGCAATACTAATACTGCTATTACTATATAATATACTTGACTTAAGTATTAGTATTGCCCCAGGCCCAGGGCTCCAATTTGACCAACAGTATGCTATGCAGTAATTTTGCTATGCTTCCCTTCTCTATTCAAGTCGTTGTCCTCACTCTCAGATGCTCAAGAGTAATAGAAAAGTTTTAGTTTTTGATAAAGTAACTGTAAAGTATTAATTTGTAGAATAATAATTTTTTTTTAAATTACTCATTCTATAGGACTATAGGAATTATTACTTGAATCATGAATGGCTTCATTAATATGCATTATCATAATAAAGGGACAGAAGTTTAATTTTTTTTAAAGTTTTCTATGGTATTGAATGAATATTTTGAACAAGTTAGTCTAGTTGATTAAGTTAAACTTTAATGTAGTTTCTTTTAGAAAAATATTTCTTTTCAATAACTTTTAAATTTAAATGAATTAAATAATATTATTAAAATTATGATAATTAATTTGAATTTCATAAATGATTAGGAGTTAGACTTAGTGCATTAAATTTAAATGATTTAGAAAAAATTATCTGCTGCTGTATATTTCAAATGAAATATTGTCATTATATCATTATCAACTTTGTGCATTTTTCATTATAATAATCATGTGACTATATCATTAATACTATATAAAGTATATTATTAATACAGTTACTTTTGGGATTTGATTAAAAAATCTGCATTGTAATATCAAAATAAAATAGTCAAAGTATTTGTGAATAGAGCTTGCCAAGCACAGTCCAATATCTCATATGATATCAGATATGTCACTTTGTCTAAAAAGTTATAATTTTTTAGTGACTTCTTTTTCACTATAGACCAAAAGGAAAATTAGTGACTAATGACTCACTTCTTTGTGTCTAAAATCTAAATGTTCCAATGTATGAGGGTTTTTTATTTTTTACAAAAGTCAATACAAATTAATTAAAAAATGAAAATAAAATATTAAGATTTCAAAGTACAGCACAAAAGCACATTACTAGCATAATTAATAAATTATTTAACAGGTATGCCTACATTTATTTTATAAACTTATACTATGTATGATAAAGTTTCTTTATTTTTATTTTCAAACACTCTAGGATGAACTAAGAACTGATTCAAGAAAAAAGAATCTTCTGATTCTTGTTTTAAAATATTTAAATGAAGAAGGGTAAGGTAATATGTTTGACAGAATTATGTTTTTATTAGTCACATGCATAAGGTAGTTTTTTTTATATTAATGACTTAAATATATTCATCTCACATATCTAGAAAAGTGGTTATCAAAGTGTTGATTGCGGGTGAATTTTAAGTGGGTCGCAACAATTAAAATTTGTTTTATTAAATGGTAAAGAATCCATATATACATAATTACACATCTATTTCTCAATATGTTAAAAACTAAAAAGTTCGTATATCTAAAAGTAGGTAAATCAGTTTTTATGATCAGTCCTGAAAGGAAAATAGTTTTAACAGTGGGTCTAGCAGATAAAAAACTTGAGAAACACTTTTCTAGAAGGTTCTTTCAAAATTTAGTTTAATGTCAATGCTGAATATTACTAATACATAAGGGTATTTTTTCTTGTCAGAAATTAGTTGATATGTATGCCTACATTTACTTGCTTGAAGAAAAAAAAACTTAAGCCATAAACATCTGCAATTTTTTTTAAAATCATATGAAAGGCTAGAACTTACAATGCACAACTGCAAACATTACCATATCCAAAGCTATTAAATGGAAGTGTGCATTGTAAACTTTTTTTTTTTGACATCTGAAATTTTTTTGCTAAATACTGCAGGCCACCCAGTTTTTAAATCTGAACTATTATTTTTTAAATTTGTTTTTTTATTATTTTCTAGATACTTGGATTCTGCATCAAATCTTACAAAAGAAACAAATATTGACATCAGACGGTTTGAAGTGTGTGACAACATTGATCTTGAGACAATCCTTATGGAATATGAATCATATTATTATACCCGATTTTCTAAGTACCCAAAAATTACAAAGAAAATTTCTGTACAAAGTGGTAAGTTTTTATTTCTTTTGCATTACTGTTTTGATGAGCATTTATACTTTGGCAAAATGAAATAATAAATGTGAAAATAAAAAGTAATTAATTAATTAATTTAACAAAAATAGTAGATACAAGAGTGAAGGTTATGATTTATTATTAGTTAAAAAAAATTAAAGAAAATTTCTGACAGGTAATGAAAGTTTTTTTTTTTTTAAAGAAATGTAAAACAAAATGAGGCATTCGTTTTTTTTTAATTTATTCATTTCAACATTTGTCTAATATAAAACATACGTTAAGTGCATAAAGGACACTTATTAAGCTAGAATTTAATTTGAATTAAATTTCAGGAGTGATGTGTTCCTAACATATGTGTGAGCTATAAATAATTTAACATTCAAATGAATGAAAGATGATATGTAGACACATTACAGTATTTTTATATTTTTCAACATATTTTTGGGTTAGGTTTTTATTAGTTGCATTATAAGGAAAAATCTGTGAATGACTAAGGTCTCAAATTGGAAACTGGGACTTTGTGGGAGGTCAACTATTAGAATATAAGAGCATATGCTTTTAAAATCTTTTTTACATACAGAAATAACAGATTCATTACATTATGTTACACTATTAGTTAAAAATATTTTTTTTGTTTCTTCTGTCACCTTTTATTTTTTTTACTTATTCTATCCAGGAATGACAGGTAGTTTTTTATATTTTTTTTTTTAGATGTGATTGATCAATTAAGAAAAAAACACTTTACCCTCACAGGAAAATATTTCTCTTCTGCATTGTTCAAATAACTGAACATAATTTGTAATTGTTTAGGCCTACTGCTTGAGTGGCAATTTTACTAACTACAGAAACATTTTAGTACATTGCAAACTGTTCATATTGTTTTTTAATAAATGTAGGAAGTGTTGATATTAATTTAATTAGTCAACATTTAAAAAAAAGAGTTTTTTACTCAATAGTATCAAACTGAATTGTCAATTGTTAATTTTGCTGGTATTTTACTTGTTCTTTTACAAAATAATATTTAATGATAAAAAATGGTAACATTTTATTGTAGTTTAAAAAATATTTACACCATCCCTCCAGATTAATCTATATTTAAGAGAAATATTTCATACATCTGCAACATCCTTTCCTTAATTTATTGCATGTGCTTAAAAACACTGTAAGAGATATATTTCAGCTGTGTGCTACTTGTTATAATGATAATTTTCCTCTGTTTTGGACATTAATAATAAAAACTTACAAAAATTTGATGGAATCTATACTGCATAAAATTTGTTTTATAAGTGCCGCATCACCAAGTTGTTAGTTTCGCTACTATTTTGTGTTAAGTTAACTATGTTTCTTAATCTAACATTTGAAATGTTTAATCTTGAAAAGAATGTTCATAATGACTGTAAATGTATTCATTTTTAAAAGTATGTTAGGGAGTTGCTCAACAAAGTTTATAACCAACGAATGCAGTAAATGAAATATGCATAAAACATATTAAAATGCTTGCAAATATTCAATTTAAGCTTCCTTAACATCATATTAAATCTAATGATTATCAGAAATACAAATAAATCACACATGTAAACTAAAATAGATTAATTAAAATAAATAATGAAGAATTTTGGTGTATATCCTTTTATTATTATAATTTTCTTTTTCATTTTTAGCTGAGGCTGCTGATAAAAGAATAGCACCTAAACTGAACAGAACTAACAGGTAAAAGTTTTGTTTCTCAAAGCTGACTGCATCAGAAAGGAAAGTGTTTCTTGTTGATGTTGTAATATTTGCCAAAGATATTTTGGTCAGAAATTTAGGACAAGAATATCTGTGATATAGTCACAGATCTATTTTTAAAAAGCTGCAGCTAACAATTCTGTTAGTTTTATTTATCTCTTTCTTTTTACCTGTTTTTTTTTCTTTTTAAACATACAGTGTAAAAACAAATACTACATCCCTTCCCAGAATCCCTCAGACATCTCGACCACCTACTCCACCATTACAGCCTCAGCCCACTGCTCCAAGACCTTCCTCTGGATCTGGCAAAAACAGAAGAAATGTTAACTCTTCAATTCGTAAGGTTACAGCTAATGGAAATTCACAGGTTACTTTTCCAGATACTGCAGTTAGCACCGGCTACTCTTGTATGATGTGGTTTACTTTTTTGGTTATTTTTCCAGTCATCAAAAGATACTGTTAAGAACAAGAAAATTATTCTAAGCTAAGAGAAAGTACAAAGCAATTATAGTCACAAAAACTAGCTAAAATTTAATAAGCTATTACGAGATATATTAAAATTTGTTAATAAATAAAGAAGATTTGGTTTAATTTATCAACTTTTTGAAATATAATCATAACTCTCTACCTGAAGTTAATTTGTCCATAAAAGTCCAAATTATTTAAGTCTAGTTTTTACTGACACAGACAAACGTTGTGGGTGGCACTAGTTAAAAGCTCATACAAATAATTATTCAGATTTCAAAGCAAATTTCGTTCAAAATTTTTTTTTTGGGTTCTATACTGGTTTAATTTTGGGGCATTCAGATTTTGAAGGTATGATGGTCATTTTAAATTTGCTATTTAATTTCTTTCCCTATGTAGTTAAAAGATGTTGGTGCAGCTAATGGAAACGGAGAAGGCCTGGCACTGCAAGGAATTACAGTTCAAGGGCACAATGGTGCAGCAGAATCGGCTGTGGTGTCAAATCAGCAACAGCGGCCGAAGGTTGTGGTTTTTTTTTTTAAATTATTTATTTATTTTTTTACCTATTGATTAATAAAATAAAATTAGGAAAATAATTTATCAGATTACTTTAATATTCTTCATTCTTTCAACTCCTGTAGAAGCGTAGAGTCTCCTCATCTGTATCTCACAAACAGTTTTGGATGGTCCACTTGAGTAGGGCCCATGAGATCCCTTCCTCTTTTACATTGTTTGAAAATGTTCTTCTCCATGTTTGCTTAAGCCTTCTTGCTCTTCTGTGACAGTGCCTTTCTAGTAGCATTGTCAGGTGGAGAGTGTGTCCCATTTAGCATCTTTTTCATTTCTTGATTTCTTGGCTAATGGCAATGTTTAGTTTTCTCCCTCAATGCATACAGTTATTATAAATTATTCATTACAGCCAAATTTTCTTTGATGGATTTCTTACTTTCAGTATTGCCGTTTTGTAAATATTTAATTCCTCCCTTACCAAAAGAAAAATAATTTAAATTCGACAAATTTCTAAATCTCATGTCAATTTGAGCTCAACGACATTCACATTTACTAGATAATGTAATGGGAGGGTGGAGTGTGAGAGGAGTGAGATGTTATGGTAACCTTTAACCTCTACTGATGTGGATAGTAAAAATTAATCCTACCAGTTGTGGTACTGAGTCAAGCCAAGCGTCCTCATGGGACAGCAAGTAGTAAGGGGGCGGGCACAATTACATAATAACAACAAATGGGAAAGGGGTGAGAAGAGAGTTTTAGCTAGGTGGGAAAGGGAGGAGGAAGAGATAGCTAAGAAGGCATGCGACAGCCCATAATATAGGGAACGGGGAACTAAAAAAAATCAATAAACCAGTGTTATGTTTGTGTTAGGGGGAGGGTGCGGGGAATGAGAAAGAAGCCAAACACTTAAAAGTATGGCTTTTTGGGGGGTATGAGAAAGACATTATGGATTTGGTATTAAGGGTATCATTTCCCAACTAGCCAGCCAGAAAATTTCCCCTCAAACATCAACAGTATGAGACTGCAGTTGACAAGTGGTTTAAAAAATAACTTGATGGTTTTAGTAAAAAGCAATTTATTGTTTTGGGTAGGGGCTTGATTGATGCTATTAACAATATTGCTTAGAAAATGGTGATCTTATAGTTTGGGGTAGGGACTTTTTTCTAGTTATAATAACATTTTAAAAAAAATTATTTCATTGTTTAATAAATGATACAATATGAGTAAAAGAAACGTGATAGGGACCTTGTACGGGAAGTAAGTCATATTGAATAACTGTTACAAATATAAATACGTTACGCCCCTTAGTTCAATGACCGTTAGCAGTTAGTCATGAACCAGAAAGCTAAATTAGTAGCTAAACTAATAAGAAATAAACGGAGAGAAAATTTAATATATTTTTGGCTAAATATCTATTTAAGTAGTAATATATTTGCATTGATACCTAAATGAGTTATATTCACATAAGAACAGAAAAAGTCGTCGTCACACCCCCTCCCCCCATTTCAGTGTAACAAAATTGTATTATTACGAACAAATTTCGAGTCCCGACCAATTTCATTATAGCAACATTTCACTGTATTTAGGAATTTATTCATGAGCTAAATGTTCTTTTGTGATGGAGGCATCTATTAGTAAATGTCCCCAGTTTGCTTGTAATGTGGTTTGGCTCCTCATGCTTCAGATCCATTAAGACAATTGAGTAACTTGATATTTAGTAAGACAATGTTTGATTGCTAGTCTTCTCTTAAAAGTATATGCAAAAAAAAAAATGTTTAATGCACAAAAAAATCTAACTTCCATTTTATATTCACAGTTTGGGCAAATTATCGATATCCGTTCCATGATCAATGATGTTACAAAATTAAATGTCGAAGAAGGTTCTGATTCATTTACAAATGTATGTACCCTTTGTTTGAAATGTTTTCATAACCTTCTCTTTTTTTTCATTATGATCTAAAGAAAAATGTTTTGTGTCAATTTGTTAAAAAAAATTAATTTTTATAGTATCCTTTTATTCAAATCTAACTTACTAACAAGGGATAAAAATAATTGCCTAGATCAGTAGTTCTGAAAGTGTGGGTGTGTGTGAAGTCCCTGTAAGGATGAGGTGAAACCTCTTAGATCCTATAATCCACTAATTGGGACGGGTTTTACATTGCACTTCTTTCATCCCCACAATAGCTGATAGTGCAATGGCCTTGAAGTCACCACGGGAGACATAGCAGGGACTTAAGCCATGACCTGAAATATCGGTTGGTCATCACCCGAGATCTAACCAGTGACACTCAGGTCGACAGTCGAGCATTTTACCACACGACCATCCGTCCCCAAAGTTTATGTAGCGACCCATCACTGAGTAGCAAGCTGATTTGAAGTGGGTTGCCAAAAATTGTAATAATTGTTTGATCGAGAATCAATACAGTTAATTTTTACCCTGCTTTTATTTATCCTTTTTCTTCATTTATAGGTGGGTTATTAAAAACAAACTGGTTTCTTAGTGGGTCGCATGTTGCAAAAGTTTGAGAACTACTGTCTTAGACCATAAAATAATTATTGAACTTATGATGGGAGATTAAATAGCTGTGTCCCCTATTTCATTGTCTAGCTTCATTTTTTTATTTTGCTATTTGTTGATGAATGTCTTCTGCAGACATTGATTACAATGTCATAAATGGACTCTTTTGCTAGCTGAATTCTGATAAGGAGCAAACCTTTATTGGTTTGTTTTTAGCCCTTCACATCATCACTTTAAAAAAATTCAAAATACTTTCACTCTTTTTTTTGTCAATGGATAGTTGAATTAAGGAGGCATTAGGTCATTGTGTCAAATAAAAAAAATGGAAAGGGCTTACAAGAAACGTACAAAAAAAGAATAATTTTTACTTCCAGTCAATTGATTGTGTAACAACTAATATTAGATTGCTGCCTTGACAATCATAAATTAAATTAGTGAAAATAATTTTTTTCTTGTGACTGGTATCAACCGCCATTAAACAGTGCCCTGTAATGTGGAAATAAATAAGCCACAATTATTACTGCATTTAAACACAAAAAAATCTATTAAGCATTTTACTTTTTGTTGAAACTAAAGCATTTTCACAAGTATAAATGTAAATGTATAGGTCATAGAGATATCATATTCCGTCTAATAATGTCCGTTAATACAATGTCTAATAATGTCCGTTAATATAATGTCTAATATTGTCCAATATAATGTCTAATAATGTCTGTTAATATAATGTCTAATAATGTCCATTAATATAATGTCTAATAATGTCCATTAATATAATGTCCAATATTGTCCAATATAATGTCTAAAAATGTCCGTTAATATAATGTCTAAAAATGTCTGTCAATATGTCTAATAATGTCCATTAATATAATCTCTAATTATGTCTATAATATAATATCTAATATTGTCCAATATAATGTCTAATAATGTCCGTTAATATAATGTCTAAAAATGTCTGTTAATAATATCTAAGATACCTCTGATCTCAACATTCACAAACTATCGGGTCATTGCAAGAGGTACTTAAAAGTAGCCACACTTTTGTTTTTCTTTCATCATTTTTTCTATACATATTTGTATGATCTAAGAAATTTGTGTTTATATTTTAGTACATTTTAATATAAGCATATTTAGTAAAAGTTTCTTTATAATTTTTATTTTATACTCTAAGTGTTAAAGGAATGTAACTTTCTTTTGTCTGTAAAGCTTTTAAAACTAGTAAAAAAGACTTAGTGTGAAAAGTAAAGACTTAAGAAAAAAACTTCTGAGGATACAGTTAAAGATTTATATTGTACTTTTTGCTTACATTTTCAATAGTATAAAAAAAAAGGTTCCCTTAGCCCTGGCAGGCCATCGGGGCAGATGAAGTGTAGAATTCATCTGTTTCTATAACCTCGGCATATGAAGGGATTGCGTGGTTAGCATAACTTCCCCAACTAAAGTCAGGTACCTATTTAAAGCTGGGTGGACTTGTGGGACGACTTTGATCCAAATTTAACCTGGAAAAATTCTATGAATCTCACCGAGGATCGAACTCAGAACTCTCAGGTCGACAGTCAAGTATCTACACCACTCGGCCATCCATCCCACTTTCAATAGTATAACCTCTTGCCATATTTTCTCATTTAAAAATTACTGAAAAATAATTCCCTAAAGGAGTGTACGAAAATAATGTGTCATCAATTATACATGGGTAAATAGAGAAGTAAAAAAATGATTGGAAGATTTAGAAAATTTAAATAAGAGGGTATGAAAATAGTTTTAGGAAAAGTATTGAACTAAAGAAAAACAGCTGCAGTTAAAATTCTCTTGTATAATCTCTATCTACAGGATAAGATATTAAAGCCCTTAGGTGGTTACCTTGGTTACAACAGTGAATGGAGGGAACTTGCTCAAGTTATCTCAAGGGTAACATTAAGTATTGGTACCTATATGATATAATAATCATAATTTTTAAAAAATGTGTTTTTTTTTCCCTTTCTTTGTTGTTAATGTTTGTCTAAATGTATTAAATACATTCTTATTTTTAGAAATATATAAATCTATTTACAGAACGGTAATAAAATAAATTGTTTTTTCTTTTTCTGCATTGCAAAAAAAGTTCTCTTCTATGTATTTTTGCGGTTTATTTATATATACATGTATATATATATATATATAAATCTTTTTTATATTCTAGAAGTATTTATTCTAAATTGAAACAACCCAATAAAATACATGTATTAATTCTCTTCAGGATATTTACTCACAAGATCCCAATGTTAAATGGGATGACATTATTGGTTTGGATGAGGCTAAAAGACTTGTTAAAGAAGCTGTGGTTTACCCTATAAAGGTAATTGTTTTTTTTTCTTTTTGTTTTAAAAGTAATTTTTCAGTAATAATTAATTAGTTAGGTAATAACTGTCAAATAGGCTTATCTATTTATCACTCCCTCTTGATCAATAAATATATATATAAGGACAAGCCTGGAGCTGGGCTGTTGTGACTGGGGCGTGCAGGTATTAGGGTCACTGACATAGAGTTTTTTTTTGTTTTGTTTTTTTTTTTCAGTTTTTTAGGACAAATATCATTTTAAATGAAAGAGTTATAGGATTTACATTTACTTAGCCAGTCTTGCAATCAAACAATAAATAGTTTTTAAATATCATTTGAGAAACTGGACAGCTAATAACCCAATTAAAAATGAAATAAAATTATAACAATTTAGATCACTAAAAAAAAACAGGGGAAAAAATCTTCCTTTACAGTTACAGTTTTAATAACACATTCATGACTATGAATCTGACTATATAGTGACAAGTACATTATTAATAAATGTATTATTTTTCATTTCAGTACCCTCAGCTTTTTCAAGGTATTTTATCCCCATGGAAAGGTTTACTTTTATATGGTCCACCAGGTAAGCTATTTTTTTTTTCTGTTTTCTTGAAATGTTTTTAATACAACTATTACATGTATTTAGGTGGATGGGTGATCATGCGGTGTAGATCACTCAACTGACTACCGTAGAGTCCTTGGTAAGAACCTCAGTGAGAACCTTGGGATTTTTTTCATGTCCTGGATAAATCTCCAAGTCCTCCCAGCTTTAAATGGGTACCCGGTTTTAAGTTGAGTGACTAAAGGCGGCTGCGCATTGTGCTGACCACACAATACCTTTATATGCAGAGGTTACTGAAACAAATGAATTCTACACTTCATCTGCCCTGATGAGCCCTCAGGGGCTTAAGGGAACTTTTTTTTTATTACATGTATTTACAATTTAAATATGCTAGTTTATTTAAATCTTTGTTACAGGTACAGGTAAAACATTACTAGCCAAGGCTGTGGCGACAGAGTGCAATACAACATTTTTTAACATATCAGCAACCAGTATTGTCAGCAAATGGAGAGGTGATTCTGAGAAACTTGTTAGGGTAAAAAAGATAATTATGTCACTGTTTTCTTGACTATCTCTTGCAGAGCTAGGGGCCTGAACTGGGCATCCTTTTGTAGTTCTCCAGATGACAAGCTTTAATTAGCGACATTCCCTCAACACTTCTTTACTTTTACTTTCTCCTAGCGTCTGTGGGCTCCATTGAAGTTTTTCTTTTGTTGTATTAGGATGGTGTTCTAACTTAAGGGCCAATTATTCCTTTTTGCCATCTGTAGTCTCTAAGTTTGAAGTTGTTTTTTTTTTTACAAGTATCTGCATTTTATTGATTTATTGTGATGTTAGGACATCAGACTGAAGTGCAAAAAATTAGGTTGATACTTTTTTTAGAATATTTAAATTAAGAAATAAAATTATTCAAATTTTATGGTGGGAGAGTAGAAGGGAGAAGGATAAGTTTTGAAAAAAATTAGTTTCTACATATTAAGTATGTTTTCTGTTTGAAATAGGCCTATTTTAATTCATATATTGTTTCTTTTATTACAGTAATATCAATTACATTGAATGTCACTTTATTTTAAAGGTTTTATTTGAGCTTGCAAGATTTCACGCACCATCCACAATATTTATAGATGAACTGGAATCGCTTATGAGTCAACGAGGATCTCAAGGTGGTGGAGGGTAAGTAAGGATTTATTATAACTAATTTCACAAGTAACTGGTTATTTATCAAATTAACCAAAAAAAAAAAATCTTACCAATTATTGATGGGGGCTCGTTAAATTAGCTCTGCACATGCACCTAAAGGCTATCAAGGTTGAAAGATAACTTTAGAACATACATATCTTGTAAAAACATGTACTTTTACAATAAAGGAATAGGACACTAGATAATAGTCTTACCCTCTGTACCTTAAAATGTTATGAGAAAAGTTTAGTGTTTTTTTTCTCTCTCTCACTTCTTAAATTTCACACCATTTTTATTTTTTGTTAGATTTTCACTTGTATTAAGTTTAAATACTTTTTGGTATGACTTTGTATTAATAATAAATAACAAGTAATAAAGTTTTCTTTTTTTTTATAATAAATATAAAAAACTATTTACTAAAAAAACAGCAGTAATAAATATTAAACTTTGTAAACAAATAAAAACTGATACACTCTATTCTCACTCAAATAAATGTTTCTTCATTGGGTTTATTGATATAGTGTTTTATTTTTGTTTAATATTTGAGTAATTTGATTAGCTGTTTCCTATATTATCTACGGGAAGTGATAAATATGTTTTTATTATGATTACGATATTTTAGAAGTCTGATGCTTTTAAATTAATTTCAAATTAAATAGGATTTTTATTTCAGTGAGCATGAGGGAAGCAGAAGAATGAAAACAGAGCTTCTAGTTCAAATGGATGGTTTGTCAAAAACAGATGATTTGGTTTTTCTTCTTGCTGCTTCAAATTTACCTTGGTTAGTGTTGCATTTAACATGCTGGTTTTGTATTTTCTCTGATTTTTTATCAAGTGATAGTAAAATTGAGAAACTCCTTGGTGAACTTAACTTACAAAAAATATGTTTGCATGTGGCCTTTCCCAGAGGCAGGTTTTCAATCAAGTTTATCTACACAACCTATTTAGAAGGTTGGTTGATGTGGTCAGATATAAGGATTTGTGTCCAATCAGGGTCTTCCTTTCAAAATGAGAGTTAAAAATACAAAATACACTTTTTTTTATGTGTCTATTTAGGGAGTTAGATCATGCTATGTTAAGACGGCTCGAGAAACGAATTCTTGTTGATTTACCAACTCATGAAGCAAGGAAAGCTATGTTAAAGCATCACCTTCCACCTGTGGTTACTCCTAAAGCTGGCAGCCTAGAACTGCTTTCAGAACTTGATTATGATTTGATTGCTGCGGTAAGAACTTTCAGTCATAATGATTACATTTTAAAATTTAACTTTCTTTATATTTACAATAACTAATGGTGCAAATTATTTTATTGATAACTAAAAAAAACGTTTCTGTATTTTTATTTAATGCAAATAAATATAACTGACATGAGAAACAGTTTTAAGCTTTTTTTATGATATGTAAAAGTAATGAAGGACAATTTGAAATGTTATTTTCTCAAGCTGTATTTTTTCATCCTTTTTGTGTCATTGCATAAGAATATTATTTTATGATGAGTTGAATTTTAAAATTTCTTATATTATTCATTTAATGCATTTAATTCATTTTATTATTTAAGGGTAAATTTTATAAATGAAAAAAATACATTAACATTTCCCCAAATACTTTTGTTATGAATATGAGAATTAAATTTTTTTATGACATGTTTCTGCTAATACAGCTTTACTGTAAATGTAATATTTGAAAAATATATTCTTAGAAAACAGATGGCTATTCTGGTTCTGATATAAGACTTGTATGTAAAGAAGCTGCTATGCGTCCTGTGAGAAAGATTTTCTTTGCTCTAGAAAATCATACAGAAGGTAAGCACATATCTGATATTTTGTGATCAGTAATTGCTCAACATTTTAGATTCTGTTTTAGTCCTTTTTTTGAAAGTACCTTAACACAAGATAAAGAAAAGTATCTTTGAGTAAATACATTATTTTTTTTACTCAAATCGCAATTTTATTCTATCTCCTAAAATATTATTTAATGAAATTAATTATTTAAAAAGAATCAAGTCTGTATTTAACCATAACTTACTAAATGCAAACCAAAATGTATTCATTTCCCAGGAGAAGAACTACACATTCATTTAGATAAAATAAACACTGTGGATGTACTTGCTGCTTTAGAGAGAACAAAACCATCAGCCAAAACAATGAAACAGAAATATGCTGACTGGCAACGGGAGTATGAATCTGTTTGATCAATCATAACCTTTTTAAGACAAGTTATATTTAACAAAGTTCTTTGATGTAAATCTATACATATTTATTAAATTCATCTGCTAGACATTTTTATTGCATTTTAATAATTATTAATAGAGGAAGCCAAGGTGTAATTGATGTCACTAAATTATGGAGATTTTTTTATATTGTACCTGAAGATCCTATATTTTTTTTAAGATTTATAAAGGAATCATTGCATGGTAATTTTATAATTGATATAATATTAATTTTAAAAGTTTGATCTTATAAATATCAGTTCATTATTACTGTTACATTATTAAGTAGATAGTGAAAACATAGATATAAATTGAATAGATTCTCATTGATTATTTTTCTATTGTACTTTATTTTGTCATTAATTTTTTTTTCTACAATATCTAGGGAAGGGGGTAGGGGAAATTAAAATTATTAAGCTGATGTGTCATGAACAGTATTATTAAATGCCTTTCTATCTCAGTTTTATTTACATCTATATTGTATATTAAGTGCTTTCATAACAGAAGAAAAATATTACTGTAAATAATTGTTACTTTTTTATGTTTGTTGTCAGAATTTTATAAAATATTCTAAATAGGATAGATTTAGGCCAGAAATATTTTTAACAGTTACATCTTTAAAATGGATAAACAATGATAGGAAGAATTTTTCTGAGCTTGCAATTTTTAGTCTAATAAAATGTTGTATATGTCTATTCCTTACTTTGCAATAATGACAAATCACATTTTAAAGAGTAACTTGTCACATTTGAATTCCTGAAAATAGGCAATGAGGTATACATGTAAACCTCTATGGATATCATGTCAACTTTGCAAGAAGACTCAATCTATTGTTTAACATAGGCTACAAAACATAAATGATGTTATATAGTCCTCTATTGTGATAACTTGTGGACTAACATGCTGTATAGAGAGAACACATTAAGCTTACTATTTATGTAGGGTGCATGTGCACAAAGTAAAGATGTAAGAAAACAATATATGTGCCAGTTATCAATTTAGTTTTGATTTCATCTTATTTCTTTGTAGTGACTGTTTAGACTTGCACTACCATTTAAAGAAAACTAAATCTATCACTAGTCTATTTCATGTATTTATAAAATATTTATTTTACATATTGTTCCTTTGTCTAAAGACATAATGACATTTTGTACTTTATTGTATGATGAATTGATGGTTGAGTTGTTCATCTTTGTCATTCAATGTCTAATAGTCTAAACCAGTTAAAAGTATGACTGTGATAAGAAAACTGATGCAATATGAACATTTTTAACTAGCTTTGATACTCTGAATCTCAAAAATACTGAAAAGAGAACAATAAAACTTTTTTTTTTATTTAAACTACTGATTTTTTATTTACATGTATTATTTAAAAAATGTAACAAGATCATCGTTTTCACAAAACATTGATTAAAAAAAAAAGACAATTTAAAATATGGATCATTAAAAGCATTGTTTATTTTCTATTGGCATACACACTTTTTTTTTGTAAAACAATGATTTTTGTCACAAGCAACAGTTATTTAATTAGCTATATCATAAAAATGTGTTGTTTGCAGGGATGAGAAGTTAGTGTTGCCGGTCATAATACTTAGAGAAAAATTTATTCATGTTTTTATGCTATATAAAAGGAGAAACGAACAAAGATCTATATATTTGTATAAAGTATTGGACTAACAACATATACGATTTATATATAAATAAATGTCATACATATTTAAACTTGTAGTTATTTTATTAGGAAAGATTATGCTAACTATATTCAATAAACACAGTACCATTATATAGCTATAATAAAATGATGTGAAGTTTAAATATATATAACATTTATTTATATATAAATCGTATATGTTGTTAGTCCAATACTTTATACAAATATATAGATCTTTGTTCGTTTGTCCTTTTATCTGGCATTAAAACCTTAATAAATTTTCTCTATGAGTTATGACCAGCAACACTCACGCCTTGTCCCTGGTTGTTTGAAACATCAATAAAATGAAAATTATGACAAAAGAAACTTTCCAAGTGAACATAAAATGTTATGCACACAGACCTGTCATGTGTGACCTCTGTATAAACACCAACTTTTTGGTAATTTACAATATAATCTTCCAAAATATTGATGGATTCTAATAAACAAATTGATTTAGAATATGTAGTTTAATTAGCATGTACATAATTTAACATTTTCAATGGCTCATCAAATTTTTTGTTTAATCTAAATATAAAAGAATAACATTAATTTTAAAGATATAAATAATACATTAACTTTTGAATATTGATGACCTATAATATTTTAATTCTTCTACACTCTCCAGAATATCTTCCAGTGCTCTGAAATAATAAAACATATTGTTAGTACCGGCACTTAAAATCAAACATAGGTACAATATTTGAATGAAAATTATTTCTTTAAAAAAAAAAAAACAATTTGTAGCAAATATTTTTTTTAATAATGAAAACATCTTTAGCTTCAATTTTCCAATAGTAAAGCTTCAAAAAAAGGTTAGGCCAGGGATGGCAAACAGAACTATTTGAAATTTATATTGTATGTGACAGTACTTTTAAGTTAAAATAGACTATATTTATAATGTAAATTATTTTGGTTGATATTTAAATTTTTTTGGGAGTGCCAAGTTTGGCATGTGTGCCGAGTATTTGCCCACCCTGGCCTAGACTGCCAGAAAAACTATAAGAACCTAGGCCTCTGTCTAGAAGCATGAAGGCCACAGCTAATGCCTTTCACAAAGCAGCAAGGGTAGCTGGTATTGCAGAGATTTCAACAAGTGAAAGATATATTCTCACCACCAATAGACAAACATTATTTTAAATCATAACGAATTATCAATTAATTACAATTATAATTTTACAAATATCACGCTTTTTTCTACTATAAAACTACTATAAAATAATGAGTTAACTTATGTAAGTGTCAAAAACTGAAGGAAAAAAAACCCATTCCTACCTGTGTGTTGATTTTTTACTTGGAACTGTTGCATAAATGTGTGGATACCATCGCCTGTAATAAGATTTTTCCCAATCAAAATATTAATTATAGTTTTTAAAATACAAATAGTTGTAAATCATTTCATATTGATACATGTATAGTGAGATGTGACATCATTTTCTATTAAGTGAGATAACCTCTAGTTGATTTATTGCTTGTTTTAAAATGTATTTGCAAAACTAAATAGAAATTTAGTGTAAAGAATTTTCAACAGACTACTTTTAATAATATAGTAATACGATTAAATAGCTAATATCAACATCATAATGGCAGCATTGTTTTTAAAAAAACTAAACAATATTTCTTACTCTAGTAACTTAAAGAAATGTTCATGTTTAATAATTGTTCACAACTACCATAAGAAAAATAATGCTGTTTCAGCAAACTATTATTTTCAGGTCTTCAGAAAATACCCAACACATGTTGTTATATAAAATTAAATAATTTTCATAAATAAATTGTTCTAAAGATACTTACCTACATAATTCTTTTATAGTACTGACATCTATTATTCTGTGATGAAAATGCTCTGCTAGAGAAGGCATATATTTAATCAAAAATAATTTATCCATGTAGACTGAGTTCCCAGCCAACGGGCACAATCCTTTTTCTGTGTGCTTTTTCAAAAACTCAAGTACACATCTTTCAGCTTCAGCAGTATTTATTTGACTTTTTCTGACGGCATCTGTTAATCCTGACTGTCAAGGGAAATTGTAAGAAACAGCATTTATTTAAATACCTAAAATTCAGCATTATATAAATGTTCCATTCAGCATGACATCTTTGCTTGACAGAATTGGTCCAGTGACTGACAACGGGACAGACAGAGCAGGATTAGGTTTCTTGTATAATAGATTATTCAAATAGGTCATAATGAATGTAAAATATTTTTTCTGCCTATACTCTAAGAGACATACTTTAAAAAAATCAAAAATGGATACGAAAATTAAATGTTGTCCTTAACTGTTTATTGAAACTAAATTAAAAAAACACCATGAAATGGCTAATAAAATGATTAAAAATGAACTTTGTGTAATTATATAATACTTTTGTTTAAAGAGACTATATCAAACTTTCAAAAGAATTCAAAATAGTCAACAGTATATTCTGGAAAACTGTAGTCATTTTTTACTCTAACATTCTTCATACGCTAAAAATTAGAAATGGTCTTATTTCTGTGTATGTTTCATGCAACAGAAACTGAAGTTTTTGTGTTGGTACATACTATCTTAAATTATAACAATGTTAATAATTAAATTTTGTTTTAAGTTACTCATATAAAAATACAACATCCAAAGATAATTTAGTTGCTATAAAAATACTATTGAAAAAAAACATACTTGACCATGTTGTAATGTGCACCATTCACCCATACTATTTAAAATTTCATCACTCTGATGTATGATAATATTAGGACCCTGAAAAACAAGAGGTGAGACAGAACATAATCAGATATTAACTCAATATTGTCATTAATAGTAATAATAAAGTAATTAATTTAATTTAATTATTTACACAGTTTATCATGTTTTTCAGCATTAGTTTTTTTTAAGCAAGCCAAAACAGACAACATTAATTTTTTTATTTTCAGTAAGAATGCAAACCTCAGCAATAATCTTCAAATCTCCGTCAGTAACCAGACAAGCTATTTCAATTATCTTTTCTTTTTCAACATCCAAACCAGTCATCTATCAATGCAAAAAAAAAAAAAAATCAATTTTAGTTAATAGATATTTTAGATAGCTTCAGAATGCATAGAGATAGGCCAATATTATTTATAAAATTAATGCCAACCCTGTATAGCATAAAAAGATTTTTTTTATATTGATATTTGTGTTTCATTGTTGGTTTTTATTTGTTTTTTTTTAATAAACAGGCCCTTAATTTCATACTTTCTTGATGTTTACTGTATAACAAGTCTTAATACAAAACTATTTATGGGTGGGACGGATGCCAGAGTGTTGTAGATGCTCGACTGCCGACCTGAAAGTTCTGAGTTCGATTCTTGGTGAGAATCAAAGGAATTTTCTCAGGCCCTAGTGAAAGTTGGTTAACATCCCGCAAGTACACCAGCTTTAAATGGGTAACTGACTTAAATTGGAGAAGTAAAGGAGGTTGGACGTTGTGCGATCACAATCCCTTTATATGCAGTAGTTACATAAACAGATGAATTCTATACTTCAACTGCCACGATGACCCTTTAGGGTTGAGGGAACTATACTCTTATATACTAATTATGGGTTGCATTTCTAGAAGCTTATGCAGAATATTGTTTTTATTTTCTACATCATTGTATAATATATCATGGCCGACAATAAATTTTCAGAATGTGACTGAAAAAAATTCGTAAGTTATTGGCAATCTTCTTAATGGCATAAACATCAAAATGATAGGACTACTTACAAATTTAAACTAAAAAAAATAAACTAATAAAAACTACTTAAAAATTTCATAAACAGTTAATTATTAAAAAAAAAAAAACCTCTAGATTAATCCAAATGATTGGACTGTTTTTCATCTGGCAATCATGTATTTCACTCTGCATCTGCTGAGATTTATTAACTTCAGCATTCATTCTTCTCTGGCTGGATAAACTGTTCGAGCAACTGATGACTTTAAAATGTGTCATAAACAAATGTTTGTGTGTAAAAGCTGATGCTAAGCGCACATGAGATCTGAGACCTAAACAAATCCTCCTAAGAGCTGCCACTAGAATTTTTCAATTTTGAATATAAAAATAAAAATTATTAAAAATGTTATGCTTGTAATACTAAGTGATAGTATAGTCAGTATTAGATTTTAAAGAATGTAACATTTTTTACTCCTTAAAATAAATATTATTAATAAAATGAGTGATTTAATAAATCAACTCTGCCTATATTATATTACTAATATTTATATAGAATATTTTATTAACTTATATTTTTATAAGTCTTATTTGTTAAATCTTACAAAATTAATTCAAGTAGTTTTAAAAGACTCTTTACTAATAAATTATAACAAATTTGGATTTTAATATGATGAATAAAAAATGACACAGGATTAAATGGCATATTGTTACATGCAGGCAGTTGTTTGGTATTAAGGAGCCCTAGGCAAAGACTTCCAAATGTTTGTGGACCCTGGCTAGCCTAATCCCTGGGCTCTCTTATCATCAGATTTATTAAATAATAAGCCATAATGATTCATTATTTAAAGGTATCCCCTTTTGCATTGGGGGCCCTAAAGCCTAAGACTATGTGGTTGCTGGTGCAAGCTTTACTTGGGACCTAAGTAAGAATATAATACTAGCAAGCTTAACTAATAGCATATGATATATAATTATAAAATATGATCATACTTTCATGCCTAACCCTAGTCTACGAATCCTAGTTACGCTAATATTGGTAGCAGGCTAAGTAGGCAATGCTTTATAATAGTTTATTAAACACAAAACCACTTGTCTGACTTGACAATTTCATAATAATTTACAGCCTAATGTGTACAAACAACTTTATAATTAGTATTTTCACACTGGAACTTCCTAGATTAAAAAAAAGTGCATGTGTCGTTTTCGTTTTATTTAATATTTATATTGTGTTTATCTTTTCAAATACGACGAGTCTACTTGCACCATATGACATGTGGTGACAATAAGAAGTCTTAAATTAGCATGATCTATATAAGGCCTAAGTGTGCAAGCAAACTTCCTGTTTATTTGTTTACCAAGAAATCTTTGGGGCGTCCATAGCATCAACCTGACAAATTATTTAGGTCAAAGGACTAATATATGAGCATGCGAAGTCAAAGTCCACCAGCAGGTTAATAAGAAATTAATGAGATTAATAAAATAAAAAATAATAACAAAAATTACCTTTAATTTAATATTTTATGCGTCATTTTTACTATTTTAATACGTAATGTAAAACGTTAATTAGAAAAGCGCTAAATAACCATGCACTAATCTAAAGCCCAAAAAAAAAGCCACCGAAATTGGCGGGAAATTTGGCAATATTGTAGCGAATCAGTATTGCCAGATTTTATCACTCCAATTGTAATACATTTTTCAAGTTGCCAGAAATAAATCACTCTCATATCATGTGTACAAAGAACAAAAACGGCCAGCATCTAAGATATCCCAAGGAAAGACCAAAGCCTTTGCCTTTTTATTTCTCGTCCCATACCGAGTTAATATGTAAAATGTTTTAAACGTAATTTATATAACAACTTTTCTGAATATTTTTTTTCTTTGGAATCATCAGCTTAGGCTATTACTATCTTTACGTTGCATTTTAAACACTTAGACGTTGAATTCAGAATATTTCAATATGTGTTTTTTTATTATAAATATGATTAGTCTATTTTGGAAGATAATGGGATTTGATGTAGGCATACCCTGAATCAGGGCCGTCTAATAAGCATTACAGGCACTGGCGGCGGAGCAGGGGGGCCGGCGCCCCCCCCTTGAATTTCCAGTCTGCCCCCCCCCCCTAAAATTTTACTTTTTTAACTTTGTAATTCATTTTAATTTATATGTTTCATTTTCATAATTCCTTTGATTTATTTCTTAAATTTAATATTTGAAAGAAATTAGAATTAATTGACATTTTACAGTAATCACATAATTGAGAGTTGTTGTGGCATATTTTAAAATTAGTTGCAAGTGTCCGGGTTTAAAATAATGTTTTCTGTTTATTTAAGAAGCGTAATTTGACGTTTAATTAAGATTTAAAATAAGACGCGTAAAAAAGGGTTTATTTGCATGCAAATTGCAATAAAAGGGTACATTTATCTTAAAGCAATGTGAAACACAACATTTTTGGCAGTTCCTCTCTCTCTCTCTCTCCCCTCCCTCCCTCTTTCCCTCTTTCCCTCCCTCTTTCCCTCCCTCTTTCCCTCCCTCTCTCTCTTAGGCATGACTGTATCAAAAGATGATAATTCCTATGGATGAAGGAATCGAATGTAATAATGTAGTAAGTAATGTGATATTTGGTTCCCCGTACCGATCATATTTATAGTAAGTTAGCTATGTAGGAGAGAAGCTCGTAAAACCTGAAATCGGGGTAAAAGTTTGCCAATTTTCATGTCTTTGATATCCAAAATAATTAATTACAATTAAAGTACCCATTGAGATGGAACGAAACCTGTTTAAGAACATTCCCCATGTAATTTTGTGTACGTGTACCCAGTGGCGCAACCAGCAAAAAATGCTAGAGGGGGGGGGGCTCACATATTGAAAAAAGACAGTTTGACAGTCTTTTTTGTAACTTTATAACGTAAATTATGTATTGATGATTTGGCCTGGGGGGTGGCTCAAGCCCCCCCCCTGCCCCTCCTCGGTTGCGCCACTGCGTGTATCAAATTTCACGTTATTTGGTTGTCTGGATCTTGAGTTTTAAGGGAACAGACAGACAGATAGCAAATGCGTCTTATAAGTATAGAGAAGTATTGCCATCTACCGAATGACGGCAAATACAAGAAAATACAATTATTTATTATCTTTTCATAAATTACTTTTTGTTTATTGAGTTTTCCGTTTCCGGTTTCATATTCATCATCATTCATGATAATTATCAGTAATTTTCTGATCTAATTTCACTATTAAATTTGTAAACAAACTGACATTACGAATCAGTTGACGACAGAAGTGCTCAACGTTCATTTCTATTTTTTTTAATATATTATTTTTTAATAATATCGATTAAATACTTGCTACAGAATTACTATATTCTACTATAGAATTAAGGGGGTAAAATTTGTCTTTCGGTCATATTTTGTCTTGCCCCTCCTTAAATTTTCAAGGGGGGGCGGCGCACCCCCTTGAATTTTGGCTTGCCCCCCCTTAAAATATTTCGTTCCGCCGCCGGTGATTACAGGGCCCTTCTTCACATTTAGTGTTTTTTTTAAATGCTTTAAAGTGCCGCAACATAGACAATTTATTAATATATAGCGAGCTAAAGTAATTTAGTAAATTAAGTACAATAGAAAAAAAACTAGCTCATTGGAACCCACACAAGCAGTGCCGCCGAGAGGGGGGCAATTGCCCAGGGGCCCGGCGAGTTTTAGGGGCCCGGACTGAGCTGGCCAATCAACTTTTGAAAATATTATTATCAGACCGGAAGGAGGGGGGCTGACAGCTCTGCCCAGGGGCCCGAAATTTCTGTCGGTGGGCCTGCACACAAGTCACAGATGAACTGAATTGGGCTACCATTGGGGAAGGGGAGATAACTCACATTTTATTTTTTGTTGCCATAAGAAAGGGGCGGAGTAGCTTACGTTCAGCTGATTCTAATTTCGCCACAAGGCGAAATAATGCATTAGTAACCATTTTAAAAATTACTATAACTTTTTCACATTAGGCCTGCAAATATTTTTTTCTACTTTTAACAAATCACTGAAGATCGATGAAGATTAGTTTCACCGATGACGTAAGGGACCATTCACAAATAGAATGTTTGCAATGGCATATTAATTAACTGTTGATCTCATGGGCAGACTGTCGTTAACAGATACCACTTTTAGTTCATACTTAATTTGAAAGTCTAATACTCTAATGGCATGCGTTGCAACATTTTCATCATTAAACTTTTTAATTTTTTTCCATGCCCATCTGTTTGAAAGTCTTTCTGTCGCATGTTTGACTGTTTGAAAGTCTTTCTGTCGCATGTTTGACTGTCTGTCACATGAATGTCTGTCTGTTCCATGCTTGTCTTTCTGTCTGTTGCATGCTTGCTTGTCTGTTTTTTTTCCTTTTTTTTTAATGTCTTTCTGTCTGCTTATGCGCTTTTCTGTCCGTTAGTCTGCGGTATTTGGCAGGCTAAATCTATATTTGCTTTTTCAATGCTATCTATTTCCTCCCATTTTTTTCTATCCCCTCTCCCACCCCTTCTATTCCTTCCCAAGATGCACCGACATTTTTCTTATTTTTTACAATCTTATAGTGACACTGTCTCAGTCTCCAACGTATCAATGTTGGGTGCTAATGTCACAGACAGTGTCCCGAGATTGTAAGGGTTGTGTGGAGGGGGGTAGTGCAACGTATCCTCGCTATTTAAACAAGATGAACCTCGACAGTCTCATCAGGACTCCCCTCTAAATAAATTTACTCTGGAGCGCCTCCACATTCTGATGCATTATGCATCTCGTAGCCGTGTGTGAGTGAGTGAGTGAGTTGAATATCATGTTTAATTCATGCTGCACCGCCATACATTATTATGTCGTACACACTGCATCGGACATCAATATTCTTCAAACTGAAGGGAAAATTTGATTTTTTTTTCTATTAATTTTACGAGGCTGTGATATAATGACGTGCGTATAAAAAAAATCTTTCAATCTTGTGTATTGTCCGTTCACGTCGACAAAACAAACTCGTAAACAACGAATAAATAAAAACGTATAAAATCTAGTTAAAAACTGTCACATTTTATATACAGGGCCAAGGGTCAGGGGCGCCGAGAGTCAACAATGGCCCCAGGGCATGACATCATTGCGGGCCCCTTAATAAACAATGAGTCGTGAAAAAATTGACATGGTCGGGGCGGCCGGGCCCCCTTACAGATGCGGTCCCCCTGGCAATGACCCCCCGACCCCCTCTCGGCGTGCCTGCCAAGGGTTGAAACCCGTGTTGTAATGTATGATTTGTATTCAGGGCCTTTCTTATAGGTAGGCAACCGCCTATGGCCCACATTTTATCAGGGATTCTCAAACTTAAGTTTTTCGCGTAATAAACAAAGTGATCAAATTTGACCATTTGGTGTAGGCTACTTAAACAACGAAGTGATGCAAGTGAAACATTTAGAAAAACTTTTCAATTTTATTTATTTATTTATTTATTTGTGTGCGGAAAGTAAATACAGTAATTAATGTCAAATTTCTGGTAAAAATTCTACTGTTCAACATACACTCTCCTTTACAAAAAACCTCAGCCGTATCACATTTCATTGTTAGGTCGAGATACGGTTTGATAAAGTAATGGGACAGTTTGTGACGCCTTGGATTGGGGCGTTGTTCTCCATTTTCCTGTTTCTACAACAAACTATGTTGTTATTTTTGTTTCTAGACACATATAAAAGGATTTAAAATACAATTTTAAGCACATACATACATACATTTAATATGAGCACTCAGATATATTTTGATAGTTTCATCTTTCCTGAAATAGAAACTGGTCATCAATTTTGAAATCTAGATTATAAGATTTATTTGAATTGAAAGTGGATCGAAATGAAATGTGGATATACAAAAAGTGAACAAATTGGGGAAATTGTGAATGGAGCCACAAGAGAGAAAAAGGAAAAAGAGATAGAGAAAGAAAGAGAGAGAGAGAGCGAGAGAGAGAGGACCTGCCAAAATTCCTTCGGTCATCACCGAGGATCGAACCTCGTGATCCTCAGGTCGGCAGTAGAAACACACAACACCACTCGGCCACCCGCCCAGCTATGTGTGGCAGCTATGATTAAATGACAGAAAACCAAATGTACGTGACACGTTATGAGAACCGTTACTCTTTTTAACTCGACACTTCGCTGCAGTTAAAAGAATTGAAAAATACAATTTGCTTTCAGATGATACAGCAGCTCATATACACGCACGTGCGATCAGTGCAGTTATGTCACTGTACTTACAACACACACAGTCAATAATACACTGTAGAATGCTATGGGAAGATGAATGACACAAGAACCGATAGTCCGGAAATCCATCAACCACTCTGATCACACAAATAAAATCTTAAACTGTTATTTTTGACTCATCTGTCAACATCCACCCCCCACCCCACCCCTGGATCCAGTGACGACGATGGGTTCCCGGAAAAACAATTGGTCACTGTAACGATGGTAGTGACCATCACTTCCCTGATAAATCAACTCAAATGGAGGGTGGTGGTGGGACTCAGTCTTAGCTAACTTCTACACTCGTTAAGGAATGGGTGAGAGTAATTGTTGTATGGGGAAGGGTGAATGTGGAGTGGTATTAATAAAACACACAGGATGGAACTATATAAATGTGACTCACTTGTGGGGATGTGATCCTGCGTGTCACGCTTGTGGTGATATGGTCTTACAAGTCACGCTTGTGATGATATGGTCTTACATGTCACGCTTGTGATGATGTGATCCTGCATGTCACGCTTGTGGTGATATGGTCTTACAAGTCACGCTTGTGATGATGTGATCCTGCATGTCACGCTTGTGGTGATATGGTCTTACAAGTCACGCTTGTGATGATATGGTCTTACAAGTCACGCTTGTGATGATGTGATCCTGCATGTCACGCTTGTGGTGATATGGTCTTACAAGTCACGCTTGTGGTGATATGGTCTTACAAGTCACGCTTGTGGTGATATGGTCTTACAAGTCACGCTTGTGATGATGTGATCCTGCATGTCACGCTTGTGATGATATGGCCTTACAAGTCACGCTTGTGATGATGTGACCCTGCATGTCACGCTTGTGGTGATATGGTCTTACAAGTCACGCTTTTGATGATATGGTCTTACAAGTCACGCTTGTGATAATGTGATCCTGCATGTCACGCTTGTGGTGATATGGTCTTACAAGTCACGCTTGTGATGATGTGAACCTGCATGTCACGCTTGTGGTGATATGGTCTTACAAGTCACGCTTGTGATGATATGGTCTTACAAGTCACGCTTGCGATGATATGGTCTTACAAGTCACGCTTGTGATGATGTGATCCTGCATGTCACGCTTGTGGTGATATGGTCTTACAAGTCACGCTTGTGATGATGTGATCCTGCATGTCACGCTTGTGATGATATGGCCTTACAAGTCACGCTTGTGATGATGTGACCCTGCATGTCACGCTTGTGGTGATATGATCTTACAAGTCACGCTTGTGATGATATGGTCTTACAAGTCACGCTTGTGATGATGTGATCCTGCATGTCACGCTTGTGGTGATATGGTCTTACAAGTCACGCTTGTGATGATGTGAACCTGCATGTCACGCTTGTGGTGATATGGTCTTACAAGTCACGCTTGTGATGATATGGTCTTACAAGTCACGCTTGTGATGATATGGTCTTACAAGTCACGCTTGTGATGATGTGATCCTGCATGTCACGCTTGTGGTGATATGGTCTTACAAGTCACGCTTGTGATGATGTGATCCTGCATGTCACGCTTGTGGTGTTTTGATCACTCTAAAAGATAACACGCTACGATATATCAAGTTACAAGATTTCACGTTACAAGATATCACGTTACAAGATATAACGTTGCAAGATATCACGTCACAGCATATAATTTTTATTAGATATCATTTTATTAGATATCACTCTACAATATATCACTCTACAAAATATCCCTTTACAAAACATCACTTTACAAGATATCACGTTAGAAGATATCACTTTATTAGATATCACGTTGAAAGCTCCTTTTGTTTTATCACTGCATTAAAGTCATTTAAAACTTGTATGCAAAAACTATTAGTTAGGATACCAAACGATTAGCTAACTAGACTAGTGAGTTATAATATAACTGAAGTACTCATTGGTTGGCGTCTTCAAGATTCAAGACCTTAAAATTACGTTCCCTCCGGTCGCGAATTCCGAAAATCTTTTACTGCAATGACAAACTAATTGAAATATTCAGACAAGTTCAGAATTCAGCTGCATGCAGGTTTTTCTTTTTTTCCTGACAGATGTTGTTTTTACAAAGGTAAATAAACCAAAAACGGTTACTGAGAAACATAGATTCGAATAGTTAAAGAAATGTTTGCTTGGCCAATAGTTTATTTATGGCAGTTTATACACCCCACTATATTGGTAGTTTGAAACAGTCAGTTGATGTATCGCTGTGAAAATATTCATATGTAAGTGAAAAAGACACTTAAAAAGGTTTAGCAGTGAAGTACTAAGTGATCCACTATGAGAAGTACTAAGTGACCAACTATGAGAAGTACTAAGTGACCCACTATGAGAAGTACTAAGTGACCCACTATGAGAGAAGTTTTGTTTTCTGCGGCCCATCTTCCATAAAAAACTGTACGATAAACAAAAACAATTAAAGTTTCCTTAATTTAATAGTTCGACTTTCTCTTTAAAACTTTGCAGGATACATTTTCTTAAAGATGTAACACATAGAGAAATAGAGATAATTATCCGAAAATTGGTTCTCTTGACCCATTAATTAAAAATGTAAAAATTTTCGCGACCCAACTGTAAGTCCCAAAGTTTGAGTAGCACTAATTAGGACTACATATCATCTATATTATTCTATATAAATAATAGCGGAGTGGGTTCTGCGTTAAATCGAAAGTAAATAAGTAATACAACAGTATTCCAGTTTAAAATCGTCAAACGTAAACAATAGTAATAAAAATCATGAACAAATTGGATCTGTCCGAAACCAAAATTAAACTAGCCCTACTGATCAAACCTAAGGGAATATAACTCTATGCAAAAGTTTTGCAGGGTACAGCAAGTAGTGAAATATATAATTAATGCTTTCTTCAGTTATATCACAGCTCAGTGAAGTAGACATACTCATGATACTGTGCAGAAAAAACATGCCTGCTCGCTTGGAGTAAACAATAACAAAACAACCTTTTGCTTCTAAATTTCAAATAAATATGAAAGAAAATTTGAAACATTAAATTGTAAGAACATTTCTCTTTATATATCTCGATGTTTTATCAATCTTTGATCATATGAATGGGATCATACCACGTTGTAGATTACGTAAATAGAGACAATTTTTTTTTCTATTATTCTTTCATTTTATGTTGCCATAACAACAACGGGAGTGGGCGGGGTATTATGTTTTAATTAATCCCTTTGTGTATGAGAAAAGCGGAGATTAAAGACAGGTGCTGTGTGTGTGTGCGTGTGTGTGGTTTGGGGAGGGGTGGTAGAGGAGAGGGCGACATATGGCGTGAGTGAAGGGGAAGTTAAGTAATTTTTCCACTAAAGAGGTGGACAGTTGAGCATTTGTTATTTCCCTTCTTCTTATTTTTAATGAGAGGGGCAGTGCAGGACCATACTTAAATTTTACCATTCAAAGGGAATGCAACAACGGAAATATAAAACCAACATGGACATTGTCAAATTTGAAGAGTTGAGTTATTTTAAATTTCCGAACAGGGTGTTTTTTTTTTCAAAAATCACATCGATTTTAGACAACAAAAACATGGCGGACATTTAAAACACGGTAATTATCTAATAATATAATAGCGATTTGGGCTCTGCGATCCAAAGTAAACAGTTCATATAACAGTATTCCAGTTTAAAATACAATCATGAAAAAATCGGATCTGCCCGAAACTAAAAATAACCTAGCCTACCGATCAAGCCTAAGGGGATATAACTCTATGCAAAGGTTTTTTGCAGGGTACAGATAGTTTACAAAAAGACTAATTCTCCCATTAGATAAATACAGATGGGATATGTGTGACGACTTTCTTAAAAACACGCACGCACACACATGCACAAACACTGAAAAGAGCATGACTAATTGCTCACTATTACATGGTGATGGATTCACTGACCGAGTTAATACCAACGACTAAATCGATACCTTTCTTTTTTTTTATGAAACACTTTATAACCGGAAGTGACAACGAGACATCTAATGTGGAACCCACGTGACTCTCAGTCAGAGTGCATTCATTTTTTTTTTGGGTACAATTCATATAGCGTTTCTGATGATTGTAACTTCAGAAAAAAAAAGCAACAGTTTGTAATAGACAAGGAGTTATGACCCCTTTCTCATCTCCCCCTTATTTTCTTCCGCCTTGCTGCCCAGACAGGAATAATGCAATAAAGGTTTCTTGAAACTAGTCAAAGTGGTTTCCGCCCTTGGACATTCGTTAAAATAGGTCGGGCCCAGCAACAGAGACAGACACACATACGCATCATGGGGGGGGGGGGAGATAACTCAACTACGTTAGATTTAGCTCCCCTATTCCAACCATTTCTCTTGTAATTACAAGAGACCAAGTGTCCCAGAAATTTGACGAGTGTCCACTACCACAAGTGGAAGGGATGGATCGGGGTGTGGGGGGTGGGTGGGTGGGGGGGGGTAGAGGAGGACTTGTTTTAAAAAGGAATCCCCAGTGTCCATATTGGGCAATTTGTGGGCAGCGGGAGGAACAACTCTCAACTTAATGTTGGATTCTCTCCCCTCCCCCCACATTTCCCTTCTTGTTTTACTGGGTGTTTTAAATGGGGGGGGGGGGGAAGACGACAAAGAATAAGATTTGGAGGGGGGGTGATCTCTAAGTTTCCATGGGGAGGGGGTGCGTCACAAGAAAATGAGAAATTGTCTGTTGGATCAATGACCTTCAGGCTATTTATGGGGCTGACGGTAAAATAAAATATAAAAAATAAAAGACATAATTAGAAACTTATTTTATTATTTATTCTTGAAGTAGCTTCTGATGAGGGCGGCATGTACAAAAAAAATGTCACCTGAAGATTTGCGTTTAGTTTTTATATTGTATTTCTCCAGTTCAAACCAAATTGATCAGAAACTAATTCAAACAGTTTTACGTTGTTTAACCTGAGTCTAAAGAGAGGCTGAGGAAAAACAAAAAAAAACTTAATGAGGAAAGAGGTGTGTGTGTATGTGTGTGTGTGTGTGTGTAAGTGCGATGAAAAAACTTAAATAAAAGAAGTTGATAATTTGTGTTAATTTTTGGAACTAAACAAAACCCAACAAACAGAAGTAACATGAAGATGGACAAAGAGCAACGCAGTTGGAGGAAATTGGAGTCTGAATAAAATGAAAGAAATAATTCAAATGTGGTAGGCTACAGAGATTAAAACAACAAAAACTGAGTAAAACCACGATTTCTGCCAGGTTTGTAATTCAGATCATTACAATTCTTTGAGAAAGTGGTTTTTTTTCTTCTCAAAAGCACCCAAATTAAAATTTATTCTCAGATTTTTTAAAGTATATTTTCTTCTCTAGAAATAGAATCATTGTTCCACTTAAAAATCTTAATTTTAGTATGCTCGTTTAGTTTGTAGTTTAAAATATTTCAATACACTGGACACTTGAAAGACACAATATAACAATAACAATAATGAAATCTTTCCAGCATTGCTCAGCACAAAATATGTGTCTGTAATAACATTTTGGATACATGAAAACAAAGAAATATAGAAAAAGAAAGTAAAAGTTTAAACCAGAAGTGCTGCCAAAAAAATTCTAACAGAACAATAGCAAAATCAGTTGTTGTTTTTTTCTGCTAAATATTAGCATTCATATTAACCACAGAGTCCAAAAACTCTCATCAAAGCATGGGATAAACACGAATATGCGCTGCTTAGAACTTTACAGTATTCAAACAGACTCACGTAATTTAAAACACCTTTTATTTATTTCTTTATTTCGAATAGGCTGTTTTCTTTGTCTGCCTTTGCACGAGATGGATTAACGAGCATCCTCAACTGTACGGATGAAAGTGGAAGTGACGTAAGTAGATGTTGTTGAGATGATCTCGATGTAATTTGTGTCACTTCCTGTTACGTAACAGATTTGGAATCAAACTTGCACTTGCTAGGGGCTTGAACATTAATGACATTCTTAATCTTAATGCGTGTGTTTCTGTGTAGAAAAACATTATTTTTTTATGCTTATAAATCAAATCTAACGGTATACACTGTATACATATTAAAAGAAAAACTTTTAAAAATACTTTTATTTAAATTTACTAAAATGTAACAAAAATTAATTCCTTAGGCTTAGATTATACATATATTTAAATAAATTATAATGATTAAGCGAAATTGTAAACGCCAGCATGCTTAATTAATATTAGCAATGAACAGAGTTTGAAAAGACATACAAAGTCTAAAAATGTTAAAAGTTTGTCATTTCATTAATACAAGGGATGCAACTAGGAGATCACACTTTTATTTAATGAATTTAATTTCAATAAACGGTGCTCAAAGGTAAACAGTTCAGTGGGAAGAGGGTGGTAGACCAGGGGAAATAACTCCGAAACCAATGGACAAAGTCAATGGGGAAAACTTTCAATTACTCATTTCATTACCGTTTTTCTTTATTCCCTTTTATTTTTTTACTTCGTATTTATTTATCTTCTCCGTGTCACAGAGTTCAGTGTACAATACATGAATTCAACAATCACTTAGTCACGTAGTGCAATCAAAGTCAAGGGTCACAGTTAGTAAACTATAACCAATTCGAAAATTGTATGTAGCTACTGCGTACTATTATTTTAATTCACCTGGCTATGTATTGTTGGGGGGGGGGGGCAATTTTTTTTCCGAGCTTGTGGAGCAGTACAGAGCAGGAGAAATGAAAATGGCTGAATAATCTTCAAATTAAGAAGAAAAAAAAAATAACGGAGGGCCATCGTTGCTGGTGAAGTGTATAATTCATTTGTATTTGTGATATCGACATGTGAAGGTATTGTGTGGTGGTTAGCACAACGCCGATAACTTCTCCAGCTTAAGTTAGGTACCTATTTAAAGTTGGGTGAACTTGAGGGACATTTCACAGGCTTTCACGAGTTAAAAAAAAAAGTAAACTAGCCTTAGCCCTAACGGGCCATCGGGGCAGATGAAGTGTAGAAATACATCTGTTTCTATAACCTCGGCATATGAAGGGATTGTGTGGTTAGCACAACGCCCAGCCGCCTTTACTTCCCCAACTTAAGTCAGGTACCCATTTAAAGCTGGGTGGACTTGTGGGACGACTTTAGACCAAATAACACCTGTAAAAATTAATTTCCCTTGGTTCTCACCGAGGATCAACAACCACTCGGCTACCAGTCCCTCAGACGAAACCAGTAGAATATACTTTACACTAGACTGTAGAAGATACTACACGATCCTTGCTTTACACACAGATAAAAGAAATAGAATGCAGTGGTTGTAAATACTTTGGTGGCGATAAGGGCCACCACACCGACCCTAAAGATGGCCCCGCTGCAGTACCGTTGAGTCACGGCTCCGCATATGACGTACGCCCAAGGGGGAGGGTGGTACCACCAACATCATACCAACCGCCCACAATCTTATCGTTTAAATGCCCGATTTATTATACAATCATATGAATGTTGTTCTACTGTACATGTCAGCCAATGTGAGGCACCAGTCGTATGAATGTAGTTCTACTGTACATGTCAGATAATGTGAGACACCAATCATATGAACGTAGTTCTACTGTACACGTCAGCCAATGTGAGACACCAATCATATGAACGTAGTTCTACTGTACACGTCAGCCAATGTGAGACACCAATCATATGAACGTAGTTCTACTTTACATGTCAGCCAATGTGAGACACCAATCATATGAACGTAGTTCTACTTTACATGTCAGCCAATGTGAGACACCAATCATATGAATCTAGTTCTACTTTACATGTCACCAGATTAAATACCAAAACGAGAGACATAAATCGATCTGATTGCAGCCGACCAGCGGTTCTCGAAGTTTTTGAAGTTGTGGAACACCTAACACCTTAACGTATCTCTGTGGTTTTTTTTTATTTCTCTTGGTACCACTAGTATTTGACAGTTAACCCAAAGGAACACTTTAAATCAAATGTAGTAAACTGTTTTGAAATCACAAGCTCAATGAAAATTGAAACATCGCTCTAGAAAAAAAAGAACATCAATGTATTTTGAAACAAAATATTGCAAATGTTTATTGGATTCTTTTAAATATTTTCGCAGAGCACAACAATTGGGTTCACAGACATCAATGGTTCCGCGAACCAAGGAATGGGAAGTATTGCAGTAGAAGAGCTTGAATAATAAGGTTGAACTGAAAAAAATGTGAAAAATTCAACTTGAACAGGTCGGCCACGTAATCTTTTAAAGCTTGAATTTGATATTTAAGGTTTATTTTTTTTTAATTATTTGGCTCTAAATCCACCAGAAATATAAAATCTCATGGTGACTAGTTGAAAGGGACAATCATTTTTGTTGGAAAGTTGATTTTTTTAAAAAGTTTTTGTTTGCTCAGTCAGTTGTCTGGAAATAGATCCATGAGATTTTCAGTGAAGACATGATTAACGTCTTACTGGTGCAGAGATTATCATTATACTTCTGATGTACTGAAACATTTACATGACGAAGTAAATAAATTCAGACTTCAATGAACAGATTGATATTTTTAATGCATTTTCCTCAGAGATTAAAAGGATTTTAAACCCATAGCTGTGATTTTTTTTTTTACTTTTGAATTATATCGATAAATAGATTAAAATATATTATAAGTCCGTGTAAAGATGACATATTAATCACCCAGATACTATAAACCATTTGTGGGATTTTGTAGTGCCCTTCTGTCATACTCACCACAGCTGGGAGTGCAATGTTTATGAAGGCGCCACGGGGGACACGGGTGGTATTTGAGTCCGTAACTTACAGCATGAGTGAGTGGAGTAAATTGAGTCATGATATTACAGTACAAAATGACCTACCACTTTTTCGGCATTGGCTTGACAGTGAAAGAGAGAGAAAGATGTAGAAATAAAGACCAATAAAAAAGACAAAGTCACATAGACCAGCGGCTCTCAACCTTGTTCGTGATTGTACCCCCCCTACCCCCAAGGGTGCGTATGTCCGAGAATAAATGTACATATTTTAGTAATGGAATAAGCTTACCTTTCTAATGCGATACTTAGACTCGTTTTATGTATAGCTGCGTACCTCTGGATAATCTTTACCCGTACCTCTTGGGGTAGGCGCATCACCGGTTAAGAACCTCGGCTACAGACCGATTGAAAGAAAAAAAAGAGAAGAGAGATTTTGACAGAAAGAGATACGAAAAAAAATTGATAACTTGCAGAGAAAGAGAAGATATTTAGACTGCAGACGAAGAATTAAGAAAAAAGGTATTAAAGGCAGACAAAAAGTCAGAGAAAATAGAGCGAAAGGCCGAAAGAGCGAGAGAATAAACTAGTCATCAGAGAGAAAAAAGAAACAGAGACATCAAAATGATAAAGTATCAGACAGATAGAGCGAAAGAAAAATACAAAGAAAGAATTAATGCCAAGTGATAAAGAGTATATACATTTAATAAAGATAATGTAGCAACGTGAGTAACATTGAAACTCAAAACACACTCACACACACAAATTTAAAATTTGCGGAGTCATGTACTAATGGATGACCTAGACAGGAAGGTGGCCCGGTGGGGAGGGGGAAGGGGGTGGTAAAGGGAGCGGCTTACTTCCTGGTCGACTGAAAAAAAAAAGGTCATTGACTAATAAACTGGTACAAACAAACAAAAATATTTCGTGCCTAGCCTCTGGCGATGTGAGTTAGTTCTATTAACTGGTGGGACAGTTTCTGTGGTACATTGAAAAGTGAGGACAGCATTCTATAACTCACAAACACACATACATACATACAATCATGCATACACACGTAGCCACACCCACATACTCTTACATACACAAACACTTTTACCCACAAAATTAAAAACATTCATTCTTGAGTCTGGCCATGTTGTTGTTGTTGTTTTTGTACTTCATTTAAATCTTCCATTGTGATCTATCAGACCAAAACATGTATCAATGGAGTGTTTCAGGCACGTGCAGTGTTTCCATGGAGATATGTGTCTTAAGAAAACAAACATTGAGACCAGACTAATTTCCCCTGAAACGCCACAAAAAGTATTTTTTTTTACGAGATTGATTTTTATTTGTACATGACTTCAATTAATCACTTATTTGATTCAAACTTTAATCTATGCGTCATTCAAAATGTTTTAATTTATTTATTATTGTGTGTTCGCACTTAATTGAAATTGGCAGATATATATCTGCCTGTCTGTATATTTCTTTTTTTTGTGTGTGTCTCTTATTCATATTCCCATTTGTTCATCCGTCTTTTCGTCTTTTAAGTCTCTCTCATCGCTCTAATCTCTACCCCCACCCCCCCTTTTCCACCCTAGTCTCTCACACCACCCTAATCTTTCTCGCAATAAACCATTTTATTTTTATTTAATTAATCTCCTACTGCCTCCGTCTGTCTGTTTAAATAATGTAATTATTTCCCCGTCTGTTGGTGTTAAACTGTAAGTATTTTTTTCCCACCACAATTTCTATTAATTTAGACATAACACGAAATGCTAAGCAGCATTAAAAGTTCAGTAAGTTTTAAAAAGCTGGTTTGGTCTGGCAGGAGTTAAACCAACACAGATGTGAGTATAAAAAAAAACAAATGAAGAGAGTCAAAAACATAAACATTCATTTCTTTCATTATTTCTGTGGTTTAATGTAATAAAAAAAAAAGAAAAAGAAATAATACTATTGGATGATATATTTAGCAAACTAAGAAGCAGAAGTGAAAACTGAGTAAACTGATGGGAAAGTTCCAAAATGTCTTGTATAAAAAAATAAAATAAAAAAAAATAAATCAATAAAAGCCTTAACAGACATTTTTGTGATGAAGTGGACATTTCATTGTCGTGTATGTCCAAAACGAGGACAATTTTTTCCTCATACGAAATTGTAGACATGTTTTTTTTTTTTTTATCAATAACCTAATTTCAAGTTGGAGTTATCTGATCATTACTTGTTAAATTGGGTATGACTCTGATATGGAAACGTTCACAATAAATATTATGTTAAATTAATATGGATGTTTAGACAAGCCCATTGTTTAACTGCCTGAAGAATAAAGGAATAATTGTGCATGATCAAAACCAAATGTTTACTGCATTAACCTCCAGGGGTTGTGTTATTTTCAGACCAAAAAAAATTGTCAAAGATTAACAAAGCAAGTACTACATCTACCCCGCTACACTATGACCCCCACCCCCCCCCCGCCCACAGACATACACATCGAACGTACGCCTTTTCCCCCTCTCCCAATTCAACACAAAGAATCGTTTTAATTACCTGACTGACAAGCCCGTTGGTCAGCAGGGAATAGCCACTGACCGAGAGCAGTCAACAATAATTTATACAACCGCCTGTATCGAACGATTGGACAGTCATTGTTTTAGAATAAACGTTGGCCATAGAGAGAGAGAGAGAGAGAGATAGAGAGAGAGAGAGAGAGAGAGTACCCAGAACAAGCGAGTGACCCCAGTAATAGAGCACACATACACATACAACATCATTGTTGACTAGGACTAATGGACTGATTGACCAATTGTTTTTTTTTTAATTAACTAATACAACTTTTTGACAGTCAGTAATGATTTAGAACCATCGTTGACTTAGCTTACATTTTTTCCTCTTATTTCCCCTCGTAATATCAAAACATTGTGTTTGTAAATAGTGTGTACATGCAGGTGTGTACATGCAGGTGTGTGCAGTGGTAAAGTAGATGGCGGAATTAAAGAAAAAAACCACCTGCGAAGACAGATTCATATTAATGAAGTTTGGCAATGATGATGACGTCAATGCATTCAGAAGGTGAAGGTGAAACTCCCCCTTTCTCACCCACCAGAGCCGCCGAGAGGGGGTGCAGGGGGGTCATTGCCAGGGGGCCCGCATCTGTAAGGGGGCATAAAGGGGGCCCGGCAGCCCCGACCATGTCAATTTTTTCACGACTCATTGTTTATTAAGGGGCCCGCAATGATATCCTGCCCTGGGGCCCACGTTGGCTCTCGGTGCCACTGTCACCCACACCCCTCCCCCCCATCCACCCACCCCTACCCCAGACAGCCAGATGTATAACCCCCCATACACATACATAGACACCCACTACCTCTCTAAGTGTTAGTACACACAAGCCGATGTACATTGAACTCAGCAGAGTTTAAAAGATGCTAATTTTAAAATAAACCTAGCAAGAGTACAAACCAGATTAAATATGTATTTACACGATGGCGCCCAATGGGAAAAAAAAATTGTAGAAATCTCTCAACTATATTTTTATTTTATTTGAGAGCATAGCCAATTACAAGTGTGAGTGGATCTAAATATCTTAATTCAAGGGGTTCAGTTGATGTTAATTCAAAAATATTTAGCATTTATCACAAATTGTTTTTTTGTTTCAAAACGTTCCGACCAAATATATCAATGAGTTCATCACACGAGTTTGTTGAAACTAATGAAACCGTCTCGTGTCTTTGATATACACGTCTCGTGTATTTGATATACACGTCTCGTGTCTTTGATATACACGTCTCGTGTCTTTGATATACACGTCTCGTGTCTTTGATATACACGTCTCGTGTCTTTGATATACACGTCTCGTGTCTTTGATATACATGTTCACATACTTTATCATAGAAATGGATCAAATCCAGCCAGCTGATCAATATATTCAGATGTTTTAAACATGTATGTAATGCGATATGTGTTAGTCGAGAGTTAATTGATTTCTAGTGAGGGCCCCCCCTTTATCACTATGATACAAAAGTGCCTAGGGCCCCCGAGAACCTTAAAACGGCCCCGAGTACAAGTTCATGCAACAATATCATTCAGAACATTTATTACTGTGATGGTGTATTGTTGGTGGTGTTACTTGGAACATTTATTACTGTGATGGTGTATTGTTGGTGGTGTTACTTGGAACATTTATTACTGTGATGGTGTATTGTTGGTGGTGTTAGTTGGAACATTTATTACTGTGATGGTGTATTGTTGGTGGTGTTACTTACAACATTTATTTGCCTTGAGGGTGTATTGTTGGTGGTGTTACTTGGAACATTTATTACTGTGAGGGTATATTGTCGGTGGTGTTACTTGGAACATTTATTACTGTGAGAATGTATTGTTGGTTTGTTGGTGGTGTTACTTATAACATTTATTACTGTAAGGGTATATTGTCGGTGGTGTTACTTGGAACAGTTGTTAAAATTGTATGTGCATGGCCGTCGCAAAGTGTGCAAACTTCGGCTTCAGTAATCTGATGTTAAAAAAAAAAGACTAAGCGAAAGATGTCATGTGTGGAAGATGGGCCCCAGTTGGTGGAGGTTTTCAAGGGCCCCCAGATTAACTGGCAGCAACCCTGTTGTGCGTTTTTGTCTCCCGTGCAATGATGTCTTATTGCACCGGCCCATTAAGAGTAATAAAACTGGATTGATAAACTGTTGACATTTCGAACTTCATCCCATTTATTTCCTCGCGAGATCCTTTCGCCGCTCGCAAGAATTTTTCAAAACAAACGAGGCGTAAAGATTTAACATTTTCGGAACTTCCGCTTTCTTTTGATGGCTTTTTTTTTTCCGGTCTTTATTTTTCTTATTAGAAACAGGGGAGAGAATGCAAATCTAGTTTCTAGGTAGCTTTGATCAAGACCAGCTAACGGGCTGAGTTGTGTCTCTTTGTGTTAATGCAGCTGTTAGACTGTTTTCTCTCACTGTTGTGGGAGGGTGTGTGTGTGTGTGTGTGTGTGTGTGTCGTCCAATTTGGACCTTTTAAGTCCAACTTGGCAAATCTGCACTTGGTGACTTCTGGTCGGCCAGGGACTCATTATGCCAGACACCGAAAGGGAAGTAATTCAAGGGAAATGAGAAGTAGAAAGTGCTTGTCGGAATTAGTTATGGGAGCCTGTGGCAGTGTGTATGTGTATTTGTGTCTGTGTGTGTCTGTAAGCATGGCTGGCGAAGTTTGCCAGACCAATGAGGCCATCTCCATGGTGATTGATGATACATATATGTAAGTCAGACAACGTGTATTGATGATACATATATATAGGTCAGACAAAGTGTATTGATGATATATATATATATATATAGGTCAGACAAAGTGTATTGATGATACATATATATAGGTCAGACAAAGTGTATATAGACATACCGCGGCCAAATTAGTTAGATATGTGATGAAGGCGGATATAAAGGTTTGTTGATAAGCTAAGCCAAAACCAAAGCGAAATTTTGCGTATCTAGGGAGCTCGCGAATTTCGCATCTCTTTCGTGGGAATGCATATCTAAGAAAATCCTTAAACCGGGACGGATATCCGATTTGTTTGTCTTTTTTTTTTTTCAGATATTTGGCTCGCTGTGGAAAAAATTTGGTGAACATTGTACCCGAGGTATAATACTGCACTAAATATAGATGTATAATACTGCATTAAAATATAATACTGCACTAGAAATATAATACAGCACTAAATATATAATACTGCACTATTTAAATAATACTGCAATAGATACATATTACTGCTTTTGAATTATAATACTGCACTAGATTGTTGTGTAGTTGTATACTGCACTAGATTGTTGTATAGTTGTATACTGCACTAGATTGTTGTATAGTTGTATACTGCACTAGATTGTTGTATAGTTGTATACTGCGCTAGATTGTTGTATTGTTGTAAACTGCACTAGATTGTTGTATAGTTGTATACTGCACTAGATTGTTGTATAGTTGTATACTGTACTAGATTGTTGTATTGTTGTATACTGCACTAGATTGTTGTATTGTTGTATAATTTACAAGCCTTCGTAAAAAGCAAGCAGGAAAGGAAATTTTATTTTATAATTAATTATTTGTATCTCGTGCTCTGACCTCTAACCCCAGGAAACATTTTGTCAATCGATTCTTTGTGAAGGTATAACACCGGAAGTTGAAATGTAAAGTTGAAATGTAACATTGAAATGTAACATTGAAATGACATGAAATAGATAGTTCTAAGCATAGATATATGGTTCTAAGATATATGTTTAACTAGAGTGAAATACATGGCGACTAAAGACGAAAAAATACAACGAAAATTGAAAACATTAAAAAAAAAAGTGCACAAGAAGATACTGTTTTATTGTTTGAGAAACTATTGTTCAAACTATCTTCAGTACCACTGAAAAGACTAAAATGTTTATGATAGCTACAATGGCCCCTACGAACCTCCCCCCCCCCAACCCCAACATTTAAACAATTTTAGCCTTGGTCAATGACAAGTTCCCTTTTATTAGTGCAGGCCTGACTGTTGGATTTGTAGGCCTGACTGTTGGATATACAGACCTGACTGTTGGATATGCAGACCTGACTGTTGGATATGCAGACCTGACTGTGGATATGCAGACCTGACTGTTGGATATGCAGACCTGACTGTTGGATATGCAGACCTGACTGTTGGATATGCAGACCTGACTGTTGGATATGTAGACCTGACTGTTGGATATGTAGACCTGACTGTTGGATATGCAAAACGTCGTCCATAATTTGTACTTTTAAAAAATAGATCAAAATTAAAAAAAAACAATATGTTAAGATACCAAAAAAATTCTCACACGGGACCCTCATTTGAATGGGGTCCTAGACAGCCGCATAGTTTTCCTATCTATCAGAACGCCTCTGTCGGTCAGATGACTGAAGTCACAATGTCACTGCGCCCTATAAAAATAATTTGATTTGTATATGCTCATCGTTTACAGTACGTCGCTCCCCCCCCCCCCAACCCGAAGGGCTTAGTGTGCCCCCCCCTTAAGCGTCGTGGGCCCTGTGACATTGGTTTGGCTGTAACACCCTCCAAGCCTGTAAATACGACAAGATTGCACATCCCATCTGGCATGTCTAAAAGAAAAAGGTTTTTGTGACTGAAGAAAAAATTTCTAGTCTTTTCCAGCATTAACATTTGGCGTTTCATTTGTTCTACTGAACTGACATGTACATGTCATGATCATTGCCAGCCCAACAACACCAGTCATACTTAATTAAGTGTCCAAATGTAGAAAAGTCAGCCCATATAGCGTGTTTAAAGGGGTCGGGGTGTGAGATCGATTATGTAAAAAAAATCAATGTTGGACAGTAGAGATGCTTTTTAGAAAATGGTTTACTGAGACCTAAACACTGCATCTCATTTGAATCTATTAAGTATCCAGTGAATTCTTACTGTATCTCATTTGAATTTATTATGTAGTGTGATTCCCTAGAATATTTAAGGGCTCATTACATTATTCTCAAATGAGCATGATATTAAGTATTTTGAGTAGGTTCCATCGGCATATTCCTCTCTAATCTCACGTTTGTAATTAGGCCATCGATACGGACACAATAATTAAATAAACATTTATTGGAATTCAATTATAATAGTTAATAGCCTATGTGTTTTGTTAAGGGTTCCCTTAACTAAGAATGGCTCTGGACTTTGTCCAGTAGATTTTATAAAACTAAACATAATTCTGATAACCAACATACAAGACTGAATTTAAATCTTGATAAAATAAAAACACAGGCCAGATATTATCTTGATACAAAAGAAAGGCCAGATATAATCTTGATAGACTAGACAGGCCAGATATAATCTTGATTAAAAACATAGGCCAGATATAATCTTGATTAAAAACATAGGCCAGATATAATCTTGATAAACAAAAAACACGGGCCAGATATAATCTTGATATAAAAGACAGGCCAGATATAATCTTGATATAAAAGACAGGCCAGATATAATCTTGATATAAAAGACAGACCAAATATAATCTTGATAAACAAACATACAACGTCGGCAGGAACTTTGGTCATAGCCATTTCATTGACACGCAACATCAGACATTGGAGGGTTAAAAAAAATGTAAAATAAGACAATCTGTCCAGCGAAATAAAGTGAGTATGTGTTGATAGTGTACTCTTGTGTGATGTCTGCATACATTGTTGTGTCCAGGGAGATATCATTAATGTCTGCGTACATTGTTGTGTCCAGGGAGATATCATTAATGTCTGCATACATTGTTGTGTCCAGGGAGATATCATTAATGTCTGCATACATTGTTGTGTCCAGGGAGATATCATTAATGTCTGCATACATTGTTGTGTCTAGGGAGATATCATTAATGGACTAGGAAAATGAAAACATAAAAGTCGTGTGGTTAAACTCTTTGATTAGGACAGAGTTCTGTTTGTTTAACACGTCATATCATGAGGACGATGTTTTAGAATACAGTGATATTTATTGACAAAAAAATGTATTATGGCCAACTTTATTGTGCAACAGAAAGTCTTTGAAAAAAGATAACTTTCACATCAGTAATAAAGTGATATATATATATATATACCTCATGATATATATATAAAAGTTGTTATATATAAGCAAAAAAGGAATCTGCCATGGGCCCCTGGCAAAAGGACCCTTTCCAGAATTAAATCTGGTGCTAAGAGGGCCTCGTCTGGCACTATTTGCAACTCACCCTCCCCCTCACTATCGATTGAGACTCTGCCTTGGACCCCCCCCTCCAATAACTTACATTTCAATCTGTCCTGAAAATAAATCGCATCTATTTTTTTATGAAGTCTCTGTATTTTATGTTTCCTCTGGCTACTGATTAAAACCTCAAAGACGATAAAGCTGTCAGAGCGAACGGCATAGCACAGGTTCCCATTTTTTTAATAGGAATCAGAGTCATTCCTTGATATATGTAACCAAGGTAACTGCAGAGTCATTCCTTCATATATGTAACCAAGGTAACTGCAGTCATTCCATGATATAGGTAAACCAGGTAACTGCAGAGTCATTCCTTTATATATGTAAACCAGGTAACTGCAGAGTCATTCCTTGATATAGGTAAATCAGGTAACTGCAGAGTCATTCATTTATATATGTAAACCAGGTAACTGCAGAGTCATTCCTTGATATAGGTAAACCAGGTAACTGCAGAGTAATTCCTTTATATATGTAAACCAGGTAACTGCAGTCATTCCTTTATAAAGGTAAACCAGGTAACTGCAGAGTCTTTCCTTTATATATGTAAACCAGGTAACTGCAGAGTCATTCCTTGATATAGGTAAATCAGGTAACTGCAGAGTCATTCATTTATATATGTAAACCAGGTAACTGCAGAGTCATTCCTTGATATAGGTAAACCAGGTAACTGCAGAGTAATTCCTTTATATATGTAAACCAGGTAACTGCAGTCATTCCTTTATAAAGGTAAACCAGGTAACTGCAGAGTCATTCCTTGATATAGGTAAACCAGGTAACTGCAGAGTCATTCCTTTATATATGTAAACCAGGTAACTGCAGAGTAATTCCCTGATGAAGGTAAACTAAGTAACTGCCTTGCCCTCCTCCCACCACCCAATACCATAAGCTCCTCCTCCAAAATGTACTTTACTGTAAAAAAATGATATGCTAAACACATCACTAGTCTTTACTCTTGTATGCCGTTTCATCATTTTGAATCAATCACACATGAATATCAATATTGAGATAACAAAATGTGTCATTAAACTGCAGAATTTTTTTTTCCGTATTTTAGTTCATATAAAATGGTGAAATTATTATAAATTAATAAGTCGAAATAAAAAAAAAAACAAGTGGACAATGTCCTTTCTGCACTACACAAATCGTCCCATTAGATCGAGTCATAAATCTCTCGGGGCCTTAGGCTGAGATTTCAAAGGTTATTTGAGAGCAAAAGGTAATTTCAGTGGATTATTGGGGGCCCAAGGCAGAAGTTTCAAAAGCTATTTGGGGGCCCTAGGCACATATATCAGTGGTATTTGGGGGCCCTAGGCAGATATATCAATGGTATTTGGGGGCCCTAGGCAGATATATCAGTGGTATTTGGGGGCCCTAGGCAGATATATCAATGGTATTTGGGGGCCCTAGGCAGATATATCAATGGTATTTGGGGGCCCTAGGCAGAGATATCAATGGTATTTGGGGCTCCTAGGCAGAGATATCAATGGTATTTGGGGGCCCTAGGCAGATATATCAATGGTATTTGGGGGCCCTAGGCAGATATATCAGTGGTATTTGGGGGCCCTAGGCAGATATATCAATGGTATTTGGGGCCCCTAGGCAGAGATATCAATGGTATTTGGGGGCCCTAATATCAAGGGTATTTGGGAGCCATTGCTAAAGATTCAAGGGATATTCGGCGACCATAGGCTGAGCTTAAAAGGCAATTTGGGTGACCTAGGTGATGAGAACTGTCGTGGCCCTCTTAGCACTAGATACATTTGGGCAAAGATAATTTTTCGGCCAAACGCTTGTTGGATGAATATAGTGCAGGGCTCGCTATCTTTGAAAACTGGTTACCGTTCGGACTGCTCACAGCTATAAAACAACTTCAGATTGTCCTTGTTCTGGCAATATGGGGGGAGGGGGGTCCTAGTCTGTATATAGTGTTCAATAGTTCAATGTTTTAATATTCAACTCATAAAAAAACAACCACTTTCTTTTACCATTTTTACTTTATTAGAAATTAAATGAACCTGTTTAATTATACTAACAGCCTCAAGGAACTACAGAAAACTGTGACCATGTCTCGGGGGTACGATGAGAGGTACATGGGGGAGGGAGGAGGGAGAGGAATGATTGCGTTCTGATTTCACAGGCCAGATTATTGAATACCAGACGGAATATGAATTGGTAGGAAAACGTGTGGCCAGACCTGGTGATTTGATTGGTTGACACGTAAATTTGTGTGTGTCTGTGTGTGAGAGAGAAAGAGTATGTGTGTTTGTGGGTGTGTGAGTGGGTGTATTTGTGTGAGTGTGTGTGAGCAAGAGAGACAGAGATTTTAATAGAATGGTATAGTACATTACGGCTAGGCTTTAGATCACCCAAGTCTATTGTTATGAAGATTTGTTTCCTTATTGAGAAAGGGCGTTTGATTTGTCTGTGACACAGAATAAAACTTTCAATAACGAATATGGTAAAGAACGTTTTTTTCCGAATGTCATCATTCGCCATATTATGTGACATTTAGTTACTTACTGATGCCACACAAGGTATACATAATTATATGACATTTAGTTACTTAGTGACGCCACACAAGGTATACATAATTATGTGACATTTAGTTACTTAGTGATGCCACACAATCTATACATAATTATGTGACATTTAGTTACTTAGTGATGCCACACAATCTATACATCGATCTTCAGATATTTATGTCAAGTCATTGATCAATGATTCTGGTCAAAATATTGTCAATAAATGTCATATAAATATCCACATATATTAGTACACCTACAGAATGATATGTAAAACATAAAACACATTTGGTATCAACTTAAAAATAAAATTTTCTAAGAGCGAGTAAAAAGAAAATTTCAAAAATATTTTAAGTAGGGCTGTTAATTAATCGCCATTATCACGCAATTAACGAGATAAGAAATTCATGCGACTAAAATCTTTAACGCAACACCTCAATGCGTTAATTATGACAGAAATGCTGTTAGTTCACAGGTGTGAAAATACAATCCTGCAGAAAAGATGAGTAAATATCTGAATTCTATTAACAGAAAATGATCAGAAAAAATCAGAACAACAAGAAAGAAAAATCGAACAGAAGCTCTAAACTTTAAATTGATTTTTGTTTTAAAATTTCCATTGAAGTATAAGTCTAGGTTACTTAGTGTTTTGAAATATCTTTGCTTTGTGTCGGGGATCACAGGCTTGCTGAATACGTTAAGGCACATTTGTCATCTCACGAGTTTTTTTCTTGCTCGTCGTGGTGGCGCTATTGTCATTGCCGGGTAAAGGTGGGTGCTGGGAAGGCAGTTACTTTAGACCCAATCCCTGAAACAGAACCAAAGTAAACACGCATCGATACCCAGAAAGAAAAAAAAATGTTTTTGAGCAGTAGGACAAATTTTATCTTGATCCTGTCTCATTAATGGTATGATCAAAGTGGCGATGGATTAAACGGTTTAGATAACTGTCACAGTGGACTAACTGACAGACGAAGGTCTTCCCTTGAATATTTGGTACAAAGTCGCTCTTAGCCTCTCTGCCGACTGGGTGCAAACAGTATTTTCCAGCATATCACCCCACCCCCATCCTCATTAAGTACTAAAGTTTAGCAAATTGTGGATAACAATCCACATAACTTCCGAGTTATTTTTTTTTTATTTTAAATATTTTTATTTAGAAAAATTAGCCGCCCTTCAGGGTGTTTTGCCTCCCCCTGGCACCATACTGAGACGCTGCCCTATTAGACGCCAACTGCTAGCGAACAGGGGAGGCTAACAGTTGTTTTTTTTTTTTGGAGGCTTCAAGGCACTTTGGTAGTGAGCTTGATACGCATGTTGTACATAACAGATTCAAATTCCAACGTCTCCAGACACATTCCTATATCTGCCGTTATCCCTTCATAGCCACTGCATTACGCCTGTAGTTGAAATGTAAACAATGGATTCTTCAAAAACCAAGTCCCACTTGTTGTGGCTGGTTGGCACTTTTGGTATTGAACCGGATCTACTTGTTGCAGCACTGACGCGGCGAGTCTCCGTCACCTTCATATGTCCCCCGTCGTGCCTCATTGTCCCGATGCCCTATCTGCACTACAAAAACTTAAGTCCCATTGCCGATGATAGGGACGAGAGATCAACATCGACAGTCACGTGACGAGCCTCACTATCCTGCGTCAATGAACATGACGCATGGTCTCACATACAAGACATAATCAACCAAACAACAGAAACAGTAGGCCAATCTCTAAACCCATCCATCCACCCATGAACCCACCCATGTACCCACCCATGAACCCACCCATGCACACACACATGCACACACACACATTTCACAAAACCAACGACAATCATCCAGTCAGAACAGGATCTCTCTCCAACTCCATCAACAGGTGTTTAATAGCTAACAAACAAACAAAATCACGTGATTTGGGGATTCTAGAATGTCCGTCTGCCACAACCGTTATTTAGAGGGTCATGGAAACAACATCCATGGTTTTCTTTTTCTGTCCTGATTTTCTTTTTTCTATCCCCATTTTTCCTTTCAATGTAGGCTACATCTATTTCACTTGGGGGGAGGGGGCGGGGCGGGGCCGGTGGGTCATGTGTGGTGGGGGCATGTGGGGGACGGTTGGAGAGGAGGGGGAATCAAATAAGCGTTCTGAAACATTATTAAGCAAGGAGAGACCACCCGAGGTCTTCTCTCTGTACTATTTATCATGTAAAATTGAATAACGTTTTCTGACCTCCTCAGTGCCATACTTGTCTCCCCCTGCCCAGCTTCCTCCCTTTTCTTTAATTCTGGAATTTATTTCTCCAAAATAAAAAAATAAAAATATATCAAAATAAATTACGGAGCACAGATATAGAATACATTGGAAGTGATTTGATAAAATATAAAAAACTAGGAGAAAGTGAATGTAGTATACAGAGGATATGACGAGATACCAGAAGATAATAAATACAGCGAGATACTAAAAGATAACAAGTACAGCGAGTACCAGAAGATAACAAATACAGCGAGATACTAAAAGATAACAAGTACAGCGAGTACCAGAAGATAACAAATACAGCGAGATACTAAAAGATAACAAGTACAGCGAGTACCAGAAGATAACAAGTACAGCGAAATACTAAAAGATAACAAGTACAGCGAGTACCAGAAGATAACAAGTACAGCGAGATACTAAAAGATAACAAGTACAGCGAGTACCAGAAGATAACAAATACAGCGAGATACTAAAAGATAACAAGTACAGCGAGTACCAGAAGATAACAAATACAACGAGATACTAAAAGATAACAAGTACAGCGAGTACCAGAACATAACAAGTACAGCGAAATACTAAAAGATAACAAGTACAGCGAGTACCAGAAGATAACAAGTACAGCGAGATACTAAAAGATAACAAGTACAGCGAGTACCAGAAGATAACAAATACAGCGAGATACTAAAAGATAACAAGTACAGCGAGTACCAGAAGATAACAAATACAACGAGATACTAAAAGATAACAAGTACAGCGAGTACCAGAAGATAACAAGTACAGCGAGATACCAGAAGATAACAAGTACAGCGAGATACCAGAAGATAACAAATACAGCGAGATACTAAAAGATAACAAGTACAGCGAGATACTAAAATATAAAGAATACAGTGAGATACTAAAAGATAACAAATACAGCGAGATGCCAGAAGATAACAAATACAGCGAGATAACAGAAGATAACAATACAGTGAGATAACAGAAGATAACAATACAGTGAGATAACAGAAGATAACAAATACAGTGAGATAACAGAAGATAACAATACAGTGAGATAACAGAAGATAACAAATACAGTGAGATAACAGAAGATAACAATACAGTGAGATAACAGAAGATAACAATACAGCGAGATGCCAGAAGATAACAAATACAGTGAGATAACAGAAGATAACAAATACAGTGAGATAACAGAAGATAACAAATACAGTGAGATAACAGAAGATAACAATACAGCGAGATGCCAGAATATAACAAATACAGTGAGATAACAGAAGATAACAATACAGTGAGATAACAGAAGATAACAATACAGCGAGATGCCAGAAGATAACAAATACAGTGAGATAACAGAAGATAACAATACAGTGAGATAACAGAAGATAACAAATACAGTGAGATACTAAAAGATAACAGATACAGCGAGATACTAAAATATAACGAATACAGTGAGATACTAAAAGAAAACAAATACAGTGAGATAACAGAAGATAACAATACAGTGAGATAACAGAAGATAGAATACAGCGAGATACTAAAAGATAACAAATACAGTGAGATAACAGAAGATAACAAAACAAAATAAAAATGAGGACGAGTTGTTGAATACTGATACACAGTTACAGGACCTGGAAACTCCAAGTCTAGGAGTCTGAAGTAGACCAAGGTCACCCTCATTAAACGTTAGCCTGTCCAGATTCAGATGTAATGGGGGGGGGGGAGGGGTAGAAGATAGTTGGAGGGCAATGTATATCGAAAGGAAGGGGAAAGGGACAGATCTCATTTTTCTGATAGGGAAAGAAAATTTCGAGAAGGTGCTAGAAGTCTGAATGGTGTTCTGTTTATTGGTGCGAGGCGGTATTTTTTCTATTAGAATTCATATTGAGGGGAAAAGAAAAGATTATCATGGACTATCAACATATACTCGTTTTTTTTTTAATTATCTTTGTAAGAGGCTCTCGCGAGAGTGTAGTGGGGGGGGGGTAGGAAATTGAAAATATTATTTTTATCTTTTCGCTGGGTGTCTGGTTTATTTCATCCAATGAAAGCTGGCAGCGAATTGTTGATAACTGACAGATAGCCGGGCTAGCAAGATGTTAAATGTTAACTGACAGATAGCTGTGGCTAGCAACATGTAAATGTTAACTGACAGATAGCCGTGGCTAGCAACAAGTCGTTGTTAATTGACAGATAGCCGGGGCTAACAAGCAGCGTGTCGTACATAAACTGACAGATAGCCGTGGATAGTAACATGACATTGATAACTGACAGATAGCGTGGATAATAACATGACATCCTCTGTATAACAACATGTCATTAGTGTTTAGTTTTCATGTATATCATTCTATTAGTCATATGCACAAAAAACAAAATATATTTAAATGTGCAGCAAAAATACGTTAACATTTATCTGTAATTTGATTGGCGGGCTTTCGGGTTTTAATTTAAAAAAAAACAAACAATACTTTCAAGTGAGTCCTTCAAATGTACAATTTGTATCAGTCCATCATTTAAAGGTACACATGTTTAGTTTTTGTAGGCAATGTGGTAATTGACGTGCAGATTTCTCCAGACTATGAATAAAATATCAACTCGTCCCAATGGATTGAATCCCTTCTGTAATAAAGTTATTTATGTTTCCTCAGATATGAACAGATTTATTTATTTTTACTAACGTAATTGTCTGACATAATGCACTGTTTCAGTTTTATGTTTATCTCACATCAACATTTAAAGTGGGCACACCACCTCTCCCCCCCCCCCACCCCCCACCTCTACCCCCACACCCCCTCCCTTGATGCGGCTCTGGACAAACGTGACTCATATCAACTAATTTGACCTCTAGATCTCCTTCTCGTTTAGACCTGGCAACATGTCATCCAGCACAGAATCAAAAAGATAACCTTTTTTTTTTTGTTTTTTCAACTTTCGATTTCAATACAGGACATTCATTTCTCATGGCTCTCCGTCTAAATTTGCAATGAATTCTGGGTTTATTTATTTATATTTGTTCAGATACATGATGGAAATTCTCTTGCAATGCACATTCTTCCTTTTATATATATATATATATATAATTGTATAAATTTGAATAAAGTTTGAGTTTTAATCTTATTATCTATACGTATGAATTTATCTATTTCATCAATCTATTCATACCAGGGATGGGCCAACATTTTGAATCAGAACCACAAATTTTACAGAAGGGGCAGTAACTAGAGCAGAAACATGACAGAAGGGGACATAACACAGGCAGATTGAAGTTTCTATTTGATGTAAAATAAAATTGTGTACTTAAAATAAAATGTGTGAGTTTGATCAGTCAAATGAGTCGTATTAGGCTAACAGGACCGTATTAGGCTCACGGGGCCGTGGTTTGCCCACCCATGATGTCTACCAGGGTGTGTCCTAAAATAAAAGTGAGACTTTAATCATTGTTTCAATAAGGGCATATCCTCTGTTTTCAGGGGTAGAGCCTCTGTATTCAAGGGCCCAGTGCGCCGGCCGTTAAATCCACATCTGCATGCCGATGCTACTGAACCCGGTTAATTTCCCTCAATTTATGGGGAGTACTAGCAGAAATAGAGCCAATAGTGCCATACATAGACAGGCTAAACCAGTAGTGGCGAACCTTTTTTTGTGGTCACGTGCCCAGAATTCAACCAATAAAACACCACTTATTTTTAAAGCAAAATATCAACACTCCAGTTAAAGTTAAAGGAAGTGATCTATAAATGGGGGTCATAAATAATTTTCTACAGTAGAATGTTAAATATCGATCAAACATAATTCTAGATTTATGCAATGTACAATTTTTTTTAAAGCATTAAAGTCTTTGAAATGAATAGTAAATTTGTGTACATCCAAAAATAAGACAAACACATGTGTATTTGAATTAGAGGCAGTAGCGTGATATGATGTTTGAATTTAATAACAGTTCGCAACATTCGGGAAAAGAATATCTACTTTTATAAATATTTGAGACTTATAAATGGGCGGCTCACATTACTTCGTTTCCCTCCTATGAGGCCCGCACAAAATAATAGTTTAAACATCCCTGATCTCTAGCATTTCATATTTTCTATCAATCATTCAATGTATCTGTTTATCTGGATTTTTCTGTTTATCTGGATCTTTCTGTTTATCTGGATCTTTCTGTTTATCTAGATCTTTCTGTTTATCTGGATCTTTCTGTTTATCTGGATCTTTTTGTTTATCTGGATCTTTCTGTTTTCTAGATCTTTCTGTTCATCTAGATCTTTCTGTTCATCTAGAAATTTCTGTTTTTCTAGATCTTTATTTTTATCTACCAGTAAATGTGTTTATATCTATTGATCACACAATCAATCAATCGGTCTATCTATCAATTATCTATCGATCCGCTCTTTAATCAATCTATAAATCAATCTATACTATCTGATATCATACCTTATCAATCAATAAATCTGTCTATTTATAAATCACTCATTTTATACATCTGTCTAGATTAAAGCTAGACTACGCAAGGATCTGTATATCAATGTGTTATAATCTACCTGCCTAGGTAAAGCTAATCAAACGCATGGATTCCATCAATTCTAAAATCTAGATATCGTGTATTCACCCATTGTTTACCTAACACAGATTTTTTTTTTTCAAAGATCAAGAATAAACCAACACACACACACACACACACGCGCGCGCACACACACACACACATTAAGCAAGCTCACATTGAGATTTCTGTCCTTAATGAATTGCAATGGAAGACATAAACACAAAGGGATAAAAAAAAATTTAAATTCTAATAAGATTTTTTTTTTAAATACAAGACATAAAAACAAGGAGCGGGAAGTGGGGCAGGGGGAGGGGGGGTATATAGAGGTGGAGTCCATCTTTTGCATTTCATGACCGCTAGAGTGGTTTCTGAAAGGATTTGGAGGGGAAAAAAAAGTTTGTGCTGGAAATTGACTGGATCCTGGGACGTACATGTTAATAGCTGACGTAATGCAGCGTTGATTACTTACATGGATGCATGGACGAGGAGGCATCGAGTGAGTAATGTTAGTGTGGCGTTAGGTGCTAGACACGGGAAAAAAAATAAAACCAATTTTTTTTTACCTTTGTGGCTCATCCTGTTACCTTCAATGTAATGGCTCATTACTAGAGCCATGCTTATCTTTTTGGGGGGCTTGGAAGGCATTTGAGGACCCCTGGCAGGGCCACAACCACTAATTTTTGGGGGCCCTGAAAAAAACTATACCCTATTTTATCCGAATTTCGCATCAAGTAATGAAATGAAAATTAATTTCCATAGCGACGGTGCCCCAATGCTTGGGGCCACAGACAAGTAATCGGGTTGCCTCCCGTCTTTGCGGCCCTGGTATGGCGGAAATAATCAGTTTTGCGGGAAAAATGTGTATCCGTTCTAGAGCAAAGACAAACCAGGATACTGCTAAAGGGCCCCATTTACAAAGGGCCCCCTCCCACAACCCTCCTTCAAGTACAATGTACTGTCTAGTCTGATGGTGCCAGGGTATCCGTTAATGTCTTTATTATCACTTGTAGCCCCAACGATCTCCGAACATTTATGTCTAGGGGCCCTGAAACACATACGCGTTACTAGTCCAAATGTCCACGATATGTTATAGTTTTGAAAATGTTCTATATCGCGTCTACTGTGTAGAAATATCGATCAAAGTTTCTAAATGCAATATTTTGTTTGGCGGTAAATCAAACTATTTCTCTCTTCAATGGTCCCCCTTCTACCTGCTCGGAGCTTGCAATCCATTAGTTATCTCTTGGCTTTTATAGCAGCGAGAGCTTGAATAAACTTTCTATAGGTTGGTGCGCAGCACAGATTGTATGTATATTTTATGCACAGTAGATGTAAAGATTCGAAGCTAACACAAAAATATTTTGATTGAAAACTAAAAAAAAGTGTCTTTAAATTTAGGTCAGAAGTTTTTAGAACTCATTTGAATAAAAAAAAATGATATTATACTTAGTAATATAAAACGTCTTTTTATTATAGAACTAGTAGAAAAGCCTGATGAAGCTGGCTGAGCGAAATCCGACTGAAGGGATAACAAAGAAATATACGAAATACTGCAATAGAAAAGAACATGTGGCCTTTATTGCCATGAACAGGATACGATATTAACAGAAATAACAAAGACATATGTTGTTTTTAGAATGACGGATGCGAAAATTTCCAGTTTTGGAATTCCCAGAAGAGTTAACTAATACAGTGATTAGTCGTCTCCTTATATAGTAATTGATGCGAAAAGATTTGGAATTCCCCGAGCGAGGGTAGTTTTCATATCGTGCGGTGTATGCGTTGTATTTAAGGATGTTCATGGCAATAAAAGCCAAATGTTATATTTCTATTACAATATTACAACGCACACCGCACGATAAACAAGCAATTAAGCCTGTTCCATTCTGGACACAGGACGTGTTAGCGCATTTTCATGTTATGTATCAGTACGTATGTTAGCTTTCAGTAAATATTTGTAAATTTTGGAAATGTTTATAAATTCAATTAAGTAATGCATATATCTGTAAAAAAAATATTATAAAGACGTTTCTTCATATTTGAAAAAAAATTATTTTCTCTTAAATCTAACTACAAGTGGTTTGTGGTTACTGAAATAGGACTCATAATTGAAAACATTCGAAATTGTAGTCATTTAATCATCCGAAAACTCCGTCAATTGTTGCATAGCTCTGATACTTTCAATTAAACTCAGAACACAAGCTTACTATTTCATTTGATGAGTTTCTTAATAAATCTTGGTGAAACTACGTGCTGCAGTATTTCGCACCAAATGAATGGGTTATTGAACGTACAAGATGTAGAATGGGGCCATATATATAATATATAAGCCCCTTAGGAGCCCTGAAGCCCGGCCCTCAGAGGTCCTATCGCAAAATGAACTTTTGATGTACACTTGGCAAGCCAAGACCTACAAAATGATATATACATCATGGGTCTAGGACTTATGGTTGCTGAGATCTAGGGCGCTCCTTTGTTAATATAGCTTATATAGTAAAAAACGGTACTTTATAAGCCCCCTTTTACGGCCCTCAGAGGTCAGATCGCGAAATGGAAAAAAGTCATTTCTTGGCAGGCCAAGACCTACAAAATGATATATACATCATGGGTCTAGGACTTATGGTTGTTGAGATTTAGGGTGATGACAGACAGACAAAACGGGGACAATAGAGCATTTTTTTTCGAAAATGCTCTAAAAATACCTGAGAGAATACACGCATAGGTTAGACGATTATGTATTTAAAGATGACATTTTACTATTTTACAGTAATAGGTTTCAGGTTTCAAGTAATTTTTAATAAATTCTAAGTCAACATTACTAAATGTATTTCTGTATATATTCTAGTCATTACACAATATAACTGAGATGAAATTGAATTTCACTTGTTTATTTGTTTGTTTAGATAATACGTCATTATTATTAAAATGTTAAACTTTTTTTATAATATTACCCACGATATTTGATGATCCAAAATGTTTACGAAATTTGGCCCCTAATCCTTTTAATATGTGTTTAAATATTTCTAGCTCTGCCTTAATCCTTTTAATATGTGTTTAAATATTTCTAGCTCTGCCTTAATCCTTTTAATATGTGTTTCAACATTGCAAGCAATTCCTTAATTTTTTTTAATCACGTGTTTAACTATTGCTTGCTCCGCTTGTTGAGTTCAGGCCCACTGACAGAAATTTCGGGCCCCTGGGCAGGGCTGTCACGAGCCCCCCCCCCCAGGTACTGATAATAATATTTTGAAAAGTTGATTGGCCAGCTCAGTCCGGGCCCCTAAAACTCGCCGGGCCTTTGGGCATGTGCTCCTTAGGCCCGCCCTCCCCATCGGTACTGGTTATTTATTAAGTAGGTTGTTTTTTTTTGTGGCTCATAAAATGTGTGTGTGGATCTGTAGTGTTAGAGTTTAGAGCATGCAGAGGGTACAAGGCAAAACTCACCTCCCCCCCACACACACAGCAAGGGACCAGTAGGGGATGACAGCTGGAATTGACACCATATGTGAAGGGCTGCGCATTTTGAGACTTGCTATGAATTTTTGTCCTAACTGTATAAAAAATAAACCCTTGTTTCAGGCCTCGCATATGACACTCACGCTAGGCCCCGCAAAAGTCCCGCGTACTGTGAGGCTGCCAGTGAAGGTGGGAAGGGGAGTATAGAACACAGAGAATCATCTCTTACAAATCATACATTCATTAAACTGGTTCAATAAAAATAATGCTACCAATAAGCAGGACCGCTTTACGGACTTTTCAAGGGCCTACGAAAGCCAGAATGGCAAATAAGTGCCGGTGCATTCTTGAAATATATTTAAAAATGAAGTCGGGGAGGGCCTACAACTTTGAAAGTGCCCAGGGCCTACGATAACCTTAAAACGGCCCTGCCAATAAGTGATGTGGACCCCCTGCATATCCTACGTCCTTGTTATTACATAATCCAACACAATAACTTAAACATCTACTTCTTTGTCAATACAGATCGCTCACTTAACTACAACTTCATTTGCACAACACGCAATAACAAAATGAGGAGCAGAGGAGGTGAGGGGGAAGAGTGTATTTGGGGGGGGGGGGTGATTTTTTTACCGTGACATTTAAAAGATGGTCTGACGCACGCCATCTAAAACCTCCCCCCCCCCACACGCACATACACACATCCTCCCCTCTATACCAGGTAAAGATTTATTTCAGAAATAATTTAATCAAGCTTATTAGCGCTGCTCTTCCAGCCCTCTGGTAAAGAAGTACTCGTCCAAGCCTCAGCCTCTTCAACTCTAAAAAAAACGAACTCGTGATTATTAGCCCGTATATATTTGGACTTAGGGAATCCTCTCAACAGGGGAGAAATACCGAGGTAAAGAGGGGGCAGGGGAGGCAATCACTCAAACGGTTCCTACAGATTTGAGATATACGTACGTATGTATGTATGCACGCGCGTATGTATGTTTATATGTCTGTATGTATATTGGCGAGTCGATGCTTTAGGTTGTAACGAGGAACGCACCACTCACCGCTCACAGCTCGTGTGGAGGCGGCACTCGGTGGTAGTTCTTTTATTTTTATTTTTTTTTTGTTAAATTCAAGGGAGATCACCAGATCGACGGGCTGTTGAGCAATAAACCAAGCGGAAGTAAAGTGAACTAATGTTTGTATGTAGCATCTCCATGGTTACTCAATCAGCGGTTTAACTTGTTGTTTTTTTTTTTAAATTTGTTACATGTTTTTATTTCGCCTTTTTTTTTATGTTGAGATGTGCTGAGGTTTATTATATTATCGAATCATTCTGATAGTATTAAAAGTGCGTCTCGTCTCCGGGATTTTCTCTTGACATACATGACTTATTATAATTATAATACGAAGATCTGTATATTTCTTTGGATTAAAAACACACGGTAATAAAATATTTCTAAACTGTAAGTATATTTATATTTTTATTCCTACCGCGCATACATCAACAACACCGAGATATTATTATTTATATTTAATTCTGGTTTAAGACTAGGATTTACTTTTTTTTAAGGAGAGAAATTGTAGCAGTGAAGGAAACCGAAGATAGACTGTGTTAGCAGGGCCGGCCGTAGACCGATTTGACCGATTGCTCTAAATTGGGTCCCGCACCTGGCAGGGGCCCAGCAATTAACATTTATATTAATAGTAATAGTTGTTATAGTTGTTAAAACAATTAGAAGAGGGGCCTCACAAGCATCCGTTCAATTGGGCCCCGCAATTCGTAAGCCAGCCCTGAGTGTTAGAATATATCAACTGGAATGTTTTAAATAGTTATAGACTGTGTTAGAATCTATCATCTAATGTGTTTTAAATAGTGGTAGAGTGTAAGTGTCAGAATCTATCAACTAATTTGTTTTAAATAGTTATAGACTGTGTTAGAATCTATCAACCAGTATGTTTTAAGTACATGAGCCTGACAAATAAAAAAAGGTGTTATCTGTTTGTGTTAACTCGTGAGTATCTCTGGTAGAGGAGTAGTCCTGTGTAGCGAGGGGTAACGACTTGACACAAATTTAATTTCCTGCTCTGATTACTTTGACATTTGTCCACTGGGACTGAGGAGAAATATATCGATTGGAGTTCTTGTTTTTATAAATATTTTTTTTATGTGTAGAATGTAGAATGTAGAATGTTAAGTTTCGACACCTGCCCAAGTGATGCGATATAAAACATGGATGAACTTGACGGGTAATTAAAACCAGCGGCGTCACTAGAGTGGGATGTCACTAAATGTATGATCAATATGTTGTGACTATGAACAATATGGCGTCACTATGAACAATATGGTGTCACTACGAACAATATGGCGTCACTATGAACAATATGATCAATATAGTTTCAATTATATATATTATGATCTACGTTGTGTCACTTTGATTAACATGGTGTCACTTGGATTAACATGGTGTCACATTGATTGTCGTGGTGTCACTTGGATTAACATGGTGTAGCTAAGGCCACCGTGGTGCCTCCGCTGCTCTGCCCACTTGGCCATGCATCCTTTATATTGGTGGTAATGACGAAAGGTAACAAGGATGTAACACGCTAGAAAGTGGTATAAGGAGATGTAAATTTGTACATGTCATCCTTTACTGAGCCTCATAGAACCGGGGCGTGCACTAGGCTGTCCTTCCCTCCCCCCCCACACCTACATTTTTATCCCGTTATTAACACCCAGATCTGTCCGAAAGGTTCAGGTGTACATACACATAATACATCTACCACTACCACATGAACAAACACACAATACAACTACCACATGTACACACACAATATACCTACCACATGTACATATACACAATACATCTACCACTACCACATGTACACACACACAATACAACTGCCACATGTACATACACAATAAATCTACCACATGTACATACACACAATACATCTACCACGTGTACATACACAATACATCTACCACATGTACATACACAATACATCTACCACATGTACAAACACACAATACAACTACCACATGTACACACACAATACACCTACCACATGTACATACACAATACATCTACCACATGTACATACACACAATACATCTACCACATGTACATACACAATACAACTACCACATGTACACACACAATACACCTACCACATGTACATACACAATACATCTACCACATGTACATACACACAATACATCTACCACATGTACATACACAATACACCTACCACATGTACATACACATAATACATCTACCACATGTACATACACACAATACATCTACCACTACCACATGTACATACACACAATACATCTACCACTACCACATGTGCATACACACAATACACCTACCACATGTACATACACAATACACCTACCACACGTACATACACAATACATCTAACACAAGTACATACACACAACACCTACCATATGTACATACACACAATACAACTACCACATGTACATACACACAATAGAACTACCACATGTGGCCTACATACACACAATAGAACTACCACATGTGGCCTATATACACACTAGACAACTACCACATGTGGCCTACATACACACAATACAACTACCACATGTGGCCTACATACACACAATACACCTAACCCAGTTCAAATGAAAAATAACAGAACTGATATACTGTTTGATTGTTGATTGCTTTGGTTATTACTTTGATACAACCAGCGGGCCAAATAAATCAAGTCATGTTTATATTGAACCACATAACACCTCCTCACCCCCTCCACTTCCCCTCACCAAACCAATTGGTGTCAACAGCACTCACCACCAAGGAAATAAGTCATAATGTGTGACTATGTGTCTGTGTGTGTGTCTACGTGTGTCTGTGTGTGTCTACGTGTGTCTGTGTTTGCCGGACGGTATCGTGCCAATGTGGGATCAATACCGCAATACACCGAAATGATATTACGAGAATCGATTACATCCGTGAAAAATGTGTGTGTGTCTGTACGATTGTGTCTGCGTGTTTTTGACTGTGTGTTCATGTCTGCCTGTGTGTTCGTATGTGTGTGTGTGTGTATGTGTGTATGTGTCTGTGTGTTTGTATCTGTGTGTTTATGTGTATGCACGTTTGTGTGTGCGTATCTATACTTTTGAGTGAGTATATCTGTACGTTTGTGTCTGTGTGTTTGTGTCTGTGTGTTTGTGTCTGTGTGTTTGTGCCTTTATGTTTGTGTGTCTGTTCGTTTGTGTGTGTGTATATCTGTATGCTTATGTATGTGTTTGTGTCTGTGTGTTTGTGTCTGTATGTTTGTGTGTCTGTACGTTTGTGTGTGTGTTTGTGTCGGGATCTCATTGACTTACGTGTGTCTGACAACAAATATTAATGCCATATTATGTAATGTAACACCCACCAATAAAATCAACAAACTATTTATTTTACATTAACATTAATAAATAAAGTAATGTAAACAATGTAAATACATGTACTTGTTTCTATAAAGAATTGATAATAAATAAATAGGGAAAATAAAACTCTTTATTTCTCACATTTCATGTTGATCAAAGTCAATGACAGAATATGTCAGAGGTCGGGGAACTTTTTTAATCATTACCCCAAAATATTTAATGAGTAAGTTGATATTACCCCATAGCAAATTAAAAATATATACTTTTTACTCACAAAAGTTTCATTTTTACCCCCAAAAATTTCATTTACCCCGGTTCCCCGACCGCTGGAATATGTGATGGCAAGTAAGGCATGAACATGAAAACATTTTTGAAGATAAATACTCTTCACATTTCTACTTCCTGTGTGGTTGAGTACCAAATATTGTCACACTAAATACTGTCACACTAAATATTGTCATACTAAATACTGTCACACTAAATATTGTCACACTAAATATTGTCACACTAAATACTGTCACACTGAATACTGTCACAATAAATACTGTCACACTAAATACTGACACACTAAATACTGTTATACTGTATACTGTCACACTAAATATTGTCACACTAAATACTGTCACATTAAATATTGTCACACTAAATACTGTCACACTGAATACTGTCACAATAAATACTGTCACACTAAATATTGTCACTAAATATTGTCATACTATATACTGTCACACTTAATACTGTCACACTAGATGTCCTCACTTCTGAACCTCCCCCCCCCCCACCACCACTCCTTGACATCTCTGCCACCCCACCCTCTCTTTCCCTATGCTTCCATCCCTCCATCCTAAATACCTACTTCTTCCCTAGATTCCCAAAGTCGCCATTGTCCTCACACAAAGGAATTTAAATGTGTCAGAATCGACAGCCATACTATACCAAGTAAATCAATAATCAAATCTAAAATTGTTCTAAAATACAAATTTTCTTTTTTTTTTTTTAAATCATGTTGCCATCTGCCAGGTTGAAGTTTTTATGTTTGTCTAACGCAGTGACAGTTGTTACCTCAGGTTTATAAATCTTGTGATAATTGTCTAGACTTATTGTCTAGACAGTTGTTATAGTTAAGTTTATTATGGCCTGTACATTAATTAACAGAACTCGGCTAGCTGTCACAACAGAATTATCATTGTGAGAATATATTTATATATATATATATATATATATATATATATATATATATATATATATATATAAGTTCCATTGTTCTCGACTCTAGTAGCGTAGTGAGGGGCGGCAAGAAGGGGGCATCAAGCCCCGGGCGCTACTCACAAAGGGGCGCCAAATGGTATCTTTATATATAATATTTCATGGTTTTCGAATGGGTGGGGCGCTAAAAAGGTATTGTGCCCCGGGCGCGAATTAAGCTCGCTACGCTACGACGGTACATTTGATTGACTTAAATATGTCGAAATACATGTGCCAAACTCTTACATTTCATATTCCATTTATGATTGACTATCATTGACATAAAATAACTTGCTACTTTGTGAACAACAATTATATTTAAGTTTACGATAGAATTGGTCATGTTCTGTTTTAAGGACTAAATATTTCTGGAATAGGAAATTTTTATCATGGAAGTTTAAAAAAAAAAAAAAGAAAAGCTAAAAAAAATAATTGAAAAAGTACAAAATATTAAAGTACAAAATATTAAAGTACAAAATATTAAAGTACAAAATATTAAAGTACAAAATATTAAAGTACAAAATATTCAAGTACAAAATATTCAAGTACAAAATATTCAAGTACAAAATATTCAAGTACAAAATATTCAAGTACAAAATATTCAAGTACAAACTAATTTTTTAGCTCAGCAAAATGTTCTTAAAATTTATTATGACTTTATAATATGCGTGGGCGGGAATCTCGCTTATTAGTTTCATTTTTGTTGTCGTTATAGTAACTGAAGGTCACGTCTGCCAAAGCAGACGACAGTGACAGAAAACCTTATTTGATTAGCGGAACGAATGAATCAGTCTGAGTCACTAAGTTAACTTTCAAACACAATTAATTTAAAATAAATAAATAAAAAAAAAACACATTCATCGTTACATTTAGCCCCCCCCCCCTTTCCCATTTCGCTTACTCCTTCCAGTCCAGAATTTCCGGACACCACCCCACCCCCTCTTTCCCTAGCCCTCCATCCCACCACCACCTTTTAAAACACAAAACCAAAAATTTCAACAGAGTTCAAAATACTCTCATATTATATTATAAAAAGAGTAAAAGTTCCCTTAACCCTAACGGGCCATCGGGGCAGATGAAGTGTAGAATTCATCTGTTTCTATAACCTTGGCATATGAAAGGGATTGTGTGGTTAGCACAACGCCCAGCCGCCTTTACTTCCCCAACTTAAAGTCAGGTACCCATTTAAAGCTGAGGACATTATAATATTCGTATATTTCTTGATGTTGTGATTTTTTTATTAGATGTTCTCCATAACTTCCAAACTTAAAATTTAGTTTAGTTGAAAACGTATATCTCAATAAGTTAACATTCACCTGCACACACATTAGACTCAGGGCAGAATTTAGACTTGATAAGGTCCTAAGCTATTTGAGACATGGGGCCCTTTTTTTAAGTTCAGATATTATATGCCAGTGCCTAATACTTATATACATATATATATATATATATATATATATATATATATATATGACTACTGCTCATCCGGACCATTTGTGTGTGTGGGGGGGGCCCCCCCATAGTGCTAGAGCTTGTGTAGCTTATACGTAAATCCTGCACTGATTAGACCTCACAAGTAAAGGTTGGCTCCATGATGATTAACAATTTCCGCGGCGTTATAATGGTTTACCCAAGGGCCCATAATCATGGGCGTCGCTAGGAATTTTTCCAGGGGGGGGGCAAAAATTTTCCAGGGGGGGGCAAATAACAACTTTATGACATTTTTTTTAAATGTAAAGGGGGGGGGGGAGCAAATGCCTCCCTCTTATATGACATTTTTTCAAAATGTAGGGGGGGGGGGACAATTGCACCCCCCTGCCCCCCCCCATGAATACGCCCATGCCCATAATGCTGTTTAGACAGCTTTGCCTGCACACACTCACACACACACACAAACACGTAAGAGAGACACTTTTGTTGGCCAATTGATTTCTATTTAATCCATAAGACACACACAGAGTTGGTGGGATCAAGATTGGGGGGGGGGGGTTAATTTTATTTTTCGTTGAATGTCTTGGGTGCACCTATTTAATGTACTAGACCAGGGATGTTCAAACTACGCCTGTGGGTCGGAATAGACTCGTTTGGGGGAGGGGTGGATGTCATTGATCTGGTGTCATCTCTTCATATGTGTAGGGGACTTGAGTACCATTAGTTTGATTAGCTTCATATAAATGACACCATATCCAGCTGTTGTTCCAGCTTATCGCAGGCCGCGTGCAAACACCCCCCCCCGGGGCGTAAGCCTCTGAGGGGTGACAAAATATGACCCAGGAGACAGCCATTGTTCTTGTTGTCTAACCTGTAAAAGAAATTTTATTATTTGTATAAAAAATCTATCTAATAAAAATATTTATAAAAGTAATTAGTCATCAAAAGATCGTTTGTATTATTATCGTTTGGATGGAGGGGGGGGAGCGAACTAAAATACTGTTTGCTTGGCGCCCTTCAGACATATCTGTCAAATTTAAGAACCCATTGGCAACTAATTACCGTTTCTATTTTATAATACGTGTCCCGATATTTCCCATCTGTTATTGTGTATAGACTTGCCTTGCCAGGTGACGAAAATATAGTTTTAAAATTATGATGGGATGGCGGGTCTGCAGACCAACGGACGTTTTTCTCAAGATTAGCTCATTTCATTTTGATAAACATGTTATTAACTGATGCAGAAAGTGATGACCAAAGCTAAATAAAAGCTGAAAATTATATCCATAAAAAAATGGCGGATATATTTATTGAACCGATAGTAGCCTAATAGTATACAAACCAGACCGATTCAAAGTATATACAGCAAAACAAATAAACATAGATCAGTTGTGAGTCTCAAACCCAAGTCAGACGAGCCAGCGTCAGTCTGAATCAACACTGAAGAGAAAATTGGCGGGAAATAATGTCTTCTGTTGGCAGGTCTCAGAGGAGACTAAAGTCTTCGTGGTCATTTGTTTACCTAAACAGAATAATAACAATAACTTATCACACTGGACCAAAATATTGGTTAGTGCCGCCCGCAGTGGGCAACAAAAATATTTCTGGTGGGCGCGAGAAACAATTAGTGAAATGGGAGATTTTTTTTTTAAACCAATGATTGTTTCCCTTTAGTGAATCACGTGCTAATGATCTAAAACATAGGTAAACTAGGCAATTGCCATGGGCCCCACTGCTAAGGGGCTTCCTTCAGTTTATTTTAATCTCATACGAGGACACGAAGAGGGCCCCAAAGGGTACATTTGCCAAGTGTCCCCAAACTACTAAGAACAGACCCACATTATGTAATATACCATACATAAACTTCTCTGATGTGCTGATTAAAAATAAAAAAATTAAATGTACCAGACAAGCCGTGGTACGGTATTTCGAAGATGGTGGTTGTAGAGATCTCTAGTTGGCGAAACCATGTCTTCAAAAGTTGGTGTCTGCCGGCAATAGACCACTAAACGCTTTACACAATATGTATATATGTCTCTCTGCCAGCAGTAGACCACTAAACGCTGTACACAGTATGTACATATGTCTCTCTGCCAGTAATAGACCACTAAACGCTTTACACAATATGTATATGTGTCTCTCTGCCAGCAATAGACCACTAAACGCTGTATATGTGTCTCTCTGCCAGCAATAGACCACTAAACGCTGTACACAATATGTATATATGTCTCTCTGCCAGCAATAGACCACTAAACGCTGTACACAATATGTATATGTGTCTCTCTGCCAGCAATAGACCACTAAACGCTGTATATGTGTCTCTCTGCCAGCAATAGACCACTAAACGCTGTACACAATATGTATATGTGTCTCTCTGCCAGCAATAGACCACTAAACGCTGTATATGTGTCTCTCTGCCAGCAATAGACCACTAAACGCTGTACACAATATGTATATATGTCTCTCTGCCAGCAATAGACCACTAAACGTTGTACACAATATGTATATATGTCTCTATGCCAGCAATAGACCACTAAACGCTCTACACAGTTTGTATGGTTCAGTGCAGTAGTTCATTGAGACACGGTTGTTCTAAATTTTTTCCCCTTTGATGTGTGTTTATGTTTATGTTTATGTTTTCTTCTGTAATCTGTGTAGTTTCTCTTTTTAGAGCATTTTCGAAAAAAAGTACTCTATTGTCCCCGTTTTGTCTGTCTGTCTGTCTGTCCGTCCGTCTGTCCGTCATCACCCGTCCGTCTGTCCGTCATCACCCTAGATCTCAACAACCATAAGTCCTAGACCCATGATGTATATATCATTTTGTAGGTCTTGGCCTGCCAATAAATGACTTTTTTCCATTTCGCGATCTGACCTCTCAGGGCCGTAAAAGGGGCCTTATAAAGTACCGTTTTTTACTATATAAGCTATATTAATAATGGAGCGCCCTATATCTCAGCAACCATAAGTCCTAGACCTATGATGTATATATCATTTTGTAGGTCTTGGCCGGCCATGTGTACATCAAAAGTTCATTTCGCGATAGGACCTCTGAGAGCCGGGCTTCAGGGCTCCTAAGGGGCTTATATATTATATATACACCTTGTACGTTCAATAACCCATTCATTTGGTGCGAAATACTGCAGCACGTAGTTTCACCAAGATTTATTAAGAAACTCATCAAATGAAATAGTAAGCTTGTGTTCTGAGTTTAATTGAAAGTATCAGAGCTATGCAACAATTGACGGAGTTTTCGGGCCACAAACCACTTGTAGTTAGATTTAAGAGAAAATATTTTTTTTTAAATATAAAGAAACGTCTTTATAATATTTTTTTTACAGATATATGCATTACACAATTGAATTTATAAACATTTCCAAAATTTACAAATATTTACTGAAAGGTAACAAACGTACTGATACATAACATGAAAATGCGCTAACACGCCCTGTGTCCAGAATGGAACAGGCTTAATTGCTTGTTTTTATTTATTAAAATAGTTGGTGGTGGCAGAATTGACAAACTAGTAAACAAATTGACGTTAGTTATGAAAAAGAAATGACAAACATAATTATAAAATAAATAGATTAATTAACAATTTAGTCGCATTTATTGCTTTCTCCTCTCCAAAAAAAAAAAAAAAAATTGTCTAACGACCTTCTTGAACATCAATTTCGCCCCAATTCTAAATATTTAATGCCGACACTATCAACAATTTACCGTCTGTTAAAATGAATAGCTTTAAGGTTTAATGTTAATACATAGATTGCCAGGGAGAGTCTGGTAAACTAACAAGTTAATTACATTGAATATTCCTAACCACTCCATCGGGTTTACTTATATCCATATCAACAGACTTAAAAAAAACAAATTGATGTCAGATTTGTGCACATAAAAAATAATTAGTTCTGTTTACTTCAGCCATATATGTGGAGAGTTCTAAGAGTTAGGGCTATGTATGACAGCATCATGTTAATGACCCATTCAGTAAAAATAAATCATTAAGACGCCGATGTTTGTGCCAAGTTGAAATAAATTGCTACAACCTATATTTTGAGTGATGATATTTTAACCGCTGTAGGACAAAGGTGAAAGTAATGTTGGCAAAGCCGGCAAGATTAAAAATTTCTTAGGTGCAGTCGACAAAGTTACTATTTAATAAAGTAAGGGAAGCTTCACTTTAAACTAATCAGTCTATTCCTTGGCACACAGTCACAGCATTGAACTAATCAGTCTATTCCTTGGCATACAGTCACAGAGTTGAACTAATCAGTCTATTCCTTGGCACACAGTCACAGAGTTGAACTAATCAGTCTATTCCTTGGCACACAGTCACAGAGTTGAACTAATCAGTCTATTCCTTGGCATACAGTCATAGAGTTGAACTAATCAGTCTATTCCTTGGCACACAGTCACAGAGTTGAACTAATCAGTCTATTCCTTGGCACACAGTCATAGCATTGAACTAATCAGTCTATTCCTTGGCACACAGTCATAGAATTGAACTAATCAGTCTATTCCTTGGCACACAGTCACAGAGTTGAACTAATCAGTCTATTCCTTGTCACACAGTCACAGAGTTGAACTAATCAGTCTATTCCTTGGCACACAGTCGTAGAATTGAACTAATCAGTCTATTCCTTGGGTCTAATGGGCTGACCTGGCAACTGTGTGTATATTACATTAGTACAAATAGAAATAAAGCATTTAGGAAATTAACAGGTCAGCTGTATGTATAAGAAAAAAAACAAATTTTTTTTAGCTAGAACTTTTGAGTCTTCACCCCCTCCCCCCCCCCGGGGGGGGGACACCCACCTCCCCCCCTCCCGCTGCCATGTACTCTTTTATTGTTGATTTATATTTCACAAGGAGCTAAAAGCAAGGAACATAACTCCATCTAATGTAGCAAGAAACATAACTCCATCTAATGGTGTTGTTCTCCCCTGTTGACGCCAGTACATGACAACGTTTTCTTCTGTTCAACGTTTGAACGCCAGGATCAGTGGCTACACCCCACAGCTCCCCTACAACTGTATTCATTGTCCCCCTTCCCCCCCCCTAACAGTTTATATTGCTGTTGAACTGTGCTGTAGTTCTGTCGGTGAAGCTGGAAGATATCCTTGTGTGAGAGTGATGCTGAGTGCAGAATGTAGAAACATATACTTTTATTAGGCTTACAGAAGTTCAATCTTTGGTAAAATCAATGGTATAACTTAATTTTAATGTCATCTACCAGACTATTTTTTTTTAATTTGTTAAATTCGTATTATTTCATGGTGTGGTTTCATTTACTTTGTTATGTTTAATTATCAATGAGTTACATATTTATAACTACTGGTTGCTAAAAAATCTTTATCACCCTTTCACGCGTATATAATTTTTCAGCCTCATTTATACACCAAAGTCTAGTTCCTCCATGCACCAAAGTCAAGTTCGCCTATACACCAAAGTCAAGTTCCTACTAACACCATAGTCAAGTTCGCATATACACCAAAGCCATGTTCACCCATACACCAAAGTCTAGTTCGCCCATACACCAAAGTCAAGTTCGCCCATACACCAACGTCTAATTCGCCCATACACCATACATCATCTAGATAAGATGGTTCTAAAAAAAAAACTGTACCGCAGTACAAATGCCAGCGCTGTTCTTAACTGAGTAGCTGTACAGCAGAAAAATTAAGCCTGTTCCATTCTGGACACAGGACGTGTTAGCGCATTTTCATTTTATGTATCAGTACATTTGTTAGCTTTCAGTAAATATTTGTAAATTTTGGAAATGTTTATAAATTCAATTGTGTAATGCATATATCTGTAAAAAAATATTATAAAGACGTTTCTTTATATTTAAAAACAAATTATTTTCTCTTAAATCTAACTACAAGTGGTTTGTGGTTACTGAAATAGGACTCATAATTGAAAACATTCGAAATTGTAGTCATTTAATCGTCCGAAAACTCCGTCAATTGTTGCATAGCTCTGATACTTTCAATTAAACTCAGAACACAAGCTTGCTATTTCATTTGATGAGTTTCTTAATAAATCTTGGTGAAACTACGTGCTGCAGTATTTCGCACCAAATGAATGGGTTATTGAACGTACAAGGTGTATATATAAAATATAAGCCCCTTAGGAGCCCTGAAGCCCGGCCCTCAGAGGTCCTATCGCGAAATGAACTTTTGATGTACACTTGGCAGGCCAAGACCTACAAAATGATATATACATCATGGGTCTAGGACTTATGGTTGCTGAGATATAGGGCGCTCCATTATTAATGTAGCTTATATAGTAAAAAACGGTACTTTATAAGGCCTCTTTTACGGCCCTGAGAGGTCAGATCGCGAAATGGAAAAAAGTCATTTCTTGGCAGGCCAAGACCTACAAAATGATATATACATCATGGGTCTAGGACTTATGGTTGTTGAGATCTAGGGTGATGACAGACAGACAGACAGCCAAAACGGGGACAATAGAGCATTTTTTTTTTTCGAAAATGCTCTAAAAAAGTGAATGTTCTAATTGAGTTATTAATGTATGCAGGGATGACAGACACTCATCTTGAGCCCCTTACAATAACTACCGAGTGGGGAACCTCTCTGGTCATACACGTCCACCATTACCAAGTCATTATATAG
>JAGDYQ010000344.1:452102-464602 GCA_021962125.1 Bulinus truncatus | reverse complement strand
TACGAACTGTTGTTGTTGTTGCAAAGTGTGATATGTTCGGTCTGTTAGACTAACTGTTGTTGTTGTTTCCAAGCGTGATATGTTGTCGGCAACCTACGGCTCGCGAGCCGCATGCGGCTCTTTCGATGTCAAATTCCAGCCTAATCAAATGCCATAATATTGAAATAACAATTTGAGTGGCTCTTTACAAGCTGAGAAAATTGTAAATTATAACTTTTGGCTCTTCCGTCTCAAAAGGTTGCCGACCCCTGTGTGAGACGAACTGTTGTTTTGTTGAAAAGTGTGATGTGTTCGGTCGGTCAGACAAACTGGTAGCCTTTCTCGTCTCTCCCAATTGAATGACCGGGTCAACACTCATGTCTGTACATTTTGTACTAAACTGGTTTTCTGTTTCTTGTCTTAATGAAACATGTTAATTGTAATGGGTGATGGAAACCACTTGACAGTAACTTGTCCCCTCTCCCCCGGTCTGACTAATGTTGAAGTGGAAACTCCATCCCATATAACACACACACAAACATTTTCCCTATCTCTCTCATACAAACACACACACACACCAACACAAACACGTAAACACACACACACCTTTAACTCACGAGGTACAAACACAATTTCATAACATGGTTTGTGTGTAATTTAATTTTTATTGCCTTGCCGGAAGAAAAAAAAAACCTAGGGAAGATAAGCTTGATTACGAGATTGTCTCCCTTTCTTCAAGAAACACCCAACCTGAATAATTAAGTAAGTATTATGGCTTTAATAATTATAATCAAAAGATAACTTTGGAGCTCCAATCACTTGCAGGCATAGTGAAAAGAAAAATTGGTAAGGTCCGTCTTATACTAGAACAGGTCATATTTGACTAGTATTCATAATATATTAAGATTAGTTAGGGTCATGTTATGCACATGGTGCACCGGTCGCTAAACCACATCTGCTGGAACTACTCCGTTAGGCACCAATCCCAGTTTTTTGAGCCTGTATTTGTGCAGGGCCTTGATTAAAAATGTTTGAGGGCCCTTGTTAATTACGGTGGTCATCCTTTATTTATGTGATAATATTCGTTTGAGTATTTTGTAATTATTGTATCAGCATACGTGGGTATAAATTAGTAATGTTTGGCCGAAAGTGATTTTATGTCACCAATTAGTAATGTTTGGCTGAAAGTGATTTTATGTCACCAATTAGTAATGTTTGGCTGAAAGTGATTTTATGTCACCAATTAGTAATGTTTGGCTGAAAGTGATTGTATGTCACCAATTGATAATGTTTGGCTGAAAGTGATTTTATGTCACCAATTAGTAATGTTTGGCTGAAAGTGATTTTATGTCACCAATTAGTAATGTTTGGCTGAAAGTGATTTTATGTCACCAATTAGTAATGTTTGGCTAAAAGTGATTGTATGTCACCAATTAGTAATGTGTGGCTGAAAGTGATTGTATGTCACCAATTAGTAATGTTTGGCTGAAAGTGATTTTATGTCACCAATTAGTAGTGTTTGGCTGAAAGTGATTTTATGTCACCAATTAGTAATGTTTGGCTGAAAGTGATTTTATGTCACCAATTAGTAATGTTTGGCTGAAAGTGATTGTATGTCACCAATTAGTAATGTGTGGCTGAAAGTGATTGTATGTCACCAATTAGTAATGTGTGGCTGAAAGTGATTTTATGTCACCAATTAGTAATGTTTGGCTGAAAGTGATTTTATGTCACCAATTAGTAATGTTTGGCTGAAAGTGATTTTATGTCACCAATTAGTAATGTTTGGCTGAAAGTGATTTTATGTCACCAATTAGTAATGTTTGGCTGAAAGTGATTGTATGTCACCAATTAGTAATGTTTGGCTGAAAGTGATTGTATGTCACCAATTAGTAATGTTTGGCTGAAAGTGATTGTATGTCACCAATTAGTAATGTTTGGCTAAAAGTGATTGTATGTCACCAATTAGTAATGTGTGGCTGAAAGTGATTGTATGTCACCAATTAGTAATGTGTGGCTGAAAGTGATTTTATGTCACCAATCAGTAATGTTTGGCTGAAAGTGATTTTATGTAACCAATCAGTAATGTTTGGCTGAAAGTGATTTTATGTCACCAATTAGTAATGTTTGGCTGAAAGTGATTTTATGTCACCAATTAGTAATGTTTGGCTGAAAGTGATTTTATGTCACCAATTAGTAATGGTTTGGCTGAAAGTGATTTTATATCACCAATTAGTAAAATGTGGCTGAAAGTGATTTTATGTCACCAATTAGTAATGTTTGGCTGAAAGTGATTTTATGTCACCAATTAGTAATGTTTGGCTGAAAGTGATTTTATGTCACCAATTAGTAATGTTTGGCTGAAAGTGATTGTATGTCACCAATTAGTAATGTTTGGCTGAAAGTGATTGTATGTCACCAATTAGTAATGGTTTGGCTGTGGTCATTCTATCAATGGGAACCTAAAGCTGTTTCCTAGTTCGCCTTTTCCTTGTCTAGGCTCTGGATCACGTACTAATTCATTAAACACACCAATAAAATTTTCTTTGTGTGGAAACCTTGGCTCTTATAAAAAAAAATACACGACCAACTCAGCAATATGTACAATCTAATAAAGATGTACTTATGTTTACTTTTAACAAGGATAATTTAAAAACAAAAACCCATTCATTAGTTAATGGCAGTTTTGTTTACAGTAATTCAGTACAAAAACATAGCTATATAGGAACCAGTGGAGAGGGTTAAAAAAAAGAAAGAAAAATCTTTGGCCATTTCGTCAGACATACACATCAGTAGAAATAAAAACAAAAATAAAAAAACCTTGGCTACTCAGGCAAGCGTAGCTAATGGTGAGTCTTAGTTACTGACGGCGTGGACAGGCAATGAAATCGATACGACTCGGTCAAGCAGTTGCTAGTTTCTTTAACACCACCCCCACCCCGACTCACCCACCCACACACACACACACACACACTCTCACACACGCACGCAAACATTTAGACCCACAAACTCATTCACGTAAGCTCACAACCATTCTTGAAACTAAGTGTTTATGTGATAGAATGATGATAATAACACTGTGTGTGGGGGGGAGGGGGGCTGGGGGGGGGCGTTGTGTTCACACATAACACAACAAACACAACTGCAGTTGTTTTATTTTTTTTTAATACAATCACAGGAGCCTAATCCCAGGAGTCGAGGCTTCCTTCACCGTTGTGTCCACTGCTAATGCCGACCTGCTGATTACCCCAGAGCCTGTCATGTGGTTGATTATGATTAGACCAGTGGATGACATTGAAAAGTAATAATCCTTTCAGCCAACGGAAAGGCCTGAAGAACAAAAGAAATCCGCCCCCTCCCCCGTGTGTCAGTGATATAAGATTTTATCGGACACACACACACTGTGTTGATATACTACTAAACTGGACACACACTGTGTTAATATACTACTAAACTGGACGTTGTGTACCCGCAAGTACTTGACACACTACACAGCTGAAAAAACAAATAACATGGAGACTTTCACAATGGACGGATCGTTAAGGAGAATTTCTGTGTTTTCTAGACAATTTTACGCAACATTTTTGCTGTGCTGTATTCTGGCTCACCAGAATGGTAAGTAAAAATTTTGTTTTTGAAATGTATTTACATTATTGTTCATAGTATAAGTATTAATTAGTTGATTCAATCTTTAACAAAATGCTTAACAAATAATGATATATATATATATATATATATATGTATATATATATATATATATATATATATATATATATATATAAACCGCACTCTAGGTAAGCTAATACAACTTAACGTAATGTTTTAATTAAGATTGATAACACTATTTAATAAGATATTAGGAATTAGACCCTTTTTTGTTATCAATTATCTATAAAGCCTTTAAAAATGAAATGTCTTTATATAATATTGTTCACCTCATATTCGTCGTTAGGAAAGACTGTGTTCGGATACTGCAACGTGTTTACTTTTGTAAAGCAAGCTTTTAAAGTAAAAACATAGACACATTTTTACCAAAACATTACGACATTATGTGACATCATATGAAACACTATGACATTATATGACATCTTATGAAATACTATGATATTATATGACATCATATGAAACACTATGACATTATACGACATCATATGAAAAACTATGACATTATACGACATCATATGAAAAACTATGACATTATACGGCATCATATGAAACACTATGACATTATACATCATATGAAACACTATGACATTATACGACATCGACATCATATGAAACACTATGACATTATATGATATCGTATGAAACACTATGACATTATAGTAACATATTTATTCCTTGTGAAAATATACATAAATATATTACTCTGGATTTCGCAATAAATATGTCAAGAACATAAGAAGCCTCATGGACGTGTGAAGACACTTTTATCAATTTTATGAAGAACATGTATGTGACTATACTTTTCAGCAGTGACTACCTGGGTACTTATTGAGTGACATCACCTTTATATCTAGCTCTCACCGTAGAATAGATTCACGTATCGAATCAATATTTTATGTGACTCTCACATACACCTCCCTCGCTAGACGTCTTGTTAATAATATAGTTCAAAATGTTTAAAAATATATAGATGCACGACTTGAGTTTATTGACGGAACGCTGAGTACTAGTCTGTTCATGTTTGATTTAATATACAATGTATGAAACATTACATATAGTAACCATGACATTGTCTGTGTGGCCATGATATTGTCTCTGTGTGGCATGATATTGTCTGTGTGAGGCCATGATATTGACTATGAGGCCATGATATAGTCTCTGTGAGGTCATGATATTGACTGTGTGCGGCCATGATATTGACTATGAGGCCATGATATTGTCTGTGAGGCCATGATATTGTCTCTGTGAGGCCATGATATTGTATGTGTGAAGTCATGATATAGTCTCTGTGAGGCCATGATATTGACTGTATGCGGCCATGATATAGTCTCTGTGAGGCCATGATATTGACTGTGTGTGGCCATGATATTGTCTCTATGAGGCCATGATATTGACTGTGTGCGGCCATGATATTGTCTGTGAGGCCATGATATTTTCTGTGAGGCCATGAAATGGGCTCTGTGAGGTCATGATATTGACTATGAGGCCATGATATTGACTATGAGGCCATGATATTGTATGTGTGGCCATGATATTGACTATGTGTGAGGCCATGATATTGACTATGTGTGAGGCCATGATATTGACTATGAGGCCATGATATTGACTATGAGGCCATGATATTGACTATGAGGCCATGATATTGGCTCTGTGAGGTCATGATATTGACTATGAGGCCATGATATTGACTATGAGGCCATGATATTGTATGTGTGGCCATGATATTGTCTCTGTGTGGCCATGATATTGACTCTGTGTGAGGCCATGATACTGACTATGAGGTCATGATATTGACTGTGTGCGGCCATGATATTGACTATGAGGCCATGATATTGACTATGAGGCTATGATATAGTCTCTGTGAGGCCATGATATTGACTGTGTGCGGCAGGATATTGTCTGTGTGAGGCCATGATATTGTCTGTGTGAGGCCATGATATTGTATGTGTGAAGTCATGAAATAGTCTCTGTGAGGCCATGATATTGATTGTGTGCGGCAGGATATTGTCTGTGTGAGGCCATGATATTGTATGTGTGAAGTCATGATATAGTCTCTGTGAGGCCATGATATTGACTGTGCTAAACATAACGGTCTGTACGGCTACAAAACAAAACATTTATTGTCGTTGGTGTTATGTGTGTACTCTCGCTCGGCTCGTTGTCTGTGCGCGCAAGCGCGTACAGCTTTGAGGAAACACTGTATTACGACAAGACATACTTATAAAGTATTGTCAGTCTTTGCAATACATATTGTGATATTACATTCGACAATGTCAGTCATCATAAAGATTGACAGAAACATAATTCCAGGCATACGGTCTCAAGTAATTCATTAAACACGCGCACACACAAATGATGTTTTGATGTAGAAACTGGAAGAGGGGAGGGGGATAAATAGGTGGGGGGGGAAAGGGTTGGGGGGGGGGAGATGACGTTGTGTAGTTTCAATGATAGTGGAACAAAAGTCTTAATGAGGTCACTCATGTTTAGACACAGTGTTAAAGTACAACTGGCTTGTGATGTTGTAACTCACGTTCAACCTACGCTGATTGACTCACGACAGACAACTGGAGCAGAGTTACATAGACGTTTGACACGGGAAATTCAGTTATCAGGTTGTGCTCGAGTCATGGGCGCAACCGATGTACGGGTCGTGCGTGTCCGGACCCTACCAAAAAATCAAGCCACTGGTATTCGACCCTACCAAAATTTGGGGGCAGACATACCAATGTTCATCTTACCTAATATTTTGGACCCTACCAACTTCAACATACTGGTTGGGGGAAGACATACCAATGTTCATCTTCCCTAATATTTTGGACCCTACCAACTTCAACATACTGGTTGGGGGCAGACATACCAATGTTCATCTTCCATAATATTTTGGACCCTACCAACTTCAACATACTGGTTGGGGGAAGACATACCAATGTTCATCTTCCCTAATATTTTGGACCCTACCAACTTCAACATACTGGTTGGGGGCAGGTATGTTCATCTTCCATAATATTTTGGACCCTACCAGCTTCAACATACTGGTTGGGGGGCAGACATACCAATGTTCATCTTCCCTAATATTTTGGACCCTACCAGCTTCAACATACTGGTTGCGCCCCTGCCTCGAGAGAAATACTTCAGGGTCTTGCATCCTTTGTGGGCAGGATTGGGGGCACAAGACGACTTTCTTCTGGCATGTGAAATATTGAGTTGATCAATATTAGTTAATATGAACAGTCTGATGACTGTGGTCACGTGTCAACTGTGTGTCTTTGAGCTGGACATTTGAGCTCTATGACGTGGCACATGATTCTGGGTTTAATTCTGGTGAATCTAACAGTGTAAACAAAGGCAACTATGTCAATTTTGGTCGTAGACTTGATATACGCTCAATAGATAACATCTGAATTGTGGTTATCTATAGATAACACCTGAATTGTGGTTATCAATAGATAACACCTGAATTGTGGTTATCAAAAGATAACATTTCATAGCCCTGACATAACAATAAGCGAACTTCCAGTCTACGTCAGTCAACTTCTATTTTATTTTCATCAATTCAATGTCAAGTCTCTGACCTATAAGCTACTGCCTGGTCCAAGTGGTACCATAATCAAATATCGTTATTAAATTGGTTAACTATAAACATAAAAAAAACAAGATTAAATTTAAACAGGGTCTGTGTATTTGAGAACAACTGTCTGTCAATACAAAGATCAGTGCCAACAATCCCCCGTCTATCTCTAGACTACTCGCCCGTCTATCTCTAGACTACTCCCCCGTCTATCTCTAGACCTCTCTCCTATATTACTTCCGGACATCTAGACTCCTCCTCTCTCATATATTACATCTGGACTACTCCTCTCTCTTATATTACATCTGGACTACTCCCCCTCCTATATTACATCTGGACTACTCCCCTTCTTATATTACATCTGGACTACTCCCCCTCCTATATTACATCTGGACTACTCCCCCTCCTATATTAATCTGGACTACTCCCCCTCCTATATTACATCTGGACTACTCCCCGTCCTATATTATATCTGGACTACTCCCCCTCCTATATTACATCTGGACTACTCCCCCTCCTATATTACATCTGGACTACTCCCCCTCCTATATCAGATTTGGACTACTCACCCCCCCCCCTCCTATATTAGATGCCTGTTTAAAGAAATCCCGTGTCACTGATCTATCAGTGACTGCCTGGAAATGTTGACTTCAAACATTTCATGGAGTCCAGACACCGACTAACGGTGCCAGACTTTCTCTTTGAAAATTGACCCCACAGCCGTCTAACATTGACAGACGACAGACGTCTAACAGCTGGCAGATGATTGCCGGAATCCCCCCACGGTGTCCGACCGGTCAAATATAGTATTTATCAGAGGACTCGTGACCACGTCAGCCTGGGCCGATATTTAACACAAACACATTAGGTTGGCTCTGGGTCACTTCAACCTGCCGGAATACATTTTAACCCACTTGTTGTTGTTTTTTTTACAAGTAATTTAACAAATGTTTCTTTATGCAAGCGTGTGCGTGAGACACTATGTGTGTGTGTGTGTGTGTGTGCTGAGTGAGAGTATGTGTATGTATTTGTAAATGTTTGTGTGTATTGACTGAGAAGCTGTGAGTGTGTGTTTTTGTGTGTATGTATTGACTAAGAGTGTGTGTATTTGTAAATGTGTGTGTATCGACTGAGACGGTATGTGTGTGTGTGTGTTTGTATTGACTAAGAGTGTGAGAATTTGTAAATGTGCATGTTTCAAGCCAGGAGAGAGGGGAATTTAATTTCAAATTGTGGACATTTCTATTATGCCCAGAGGTACTCGGCAAAAGAGCGACAACTTGATATTACCCACATATCACCCATGTACCTTTTTTATTTGCTGTATTTACGTATTAAAACATTTTAATACGTCGACGACATAAAAAAAAAGTTAAACGCATTCTTGGCTTCAATTTTGCAACTTCACAACGAAGATGTTATTGTACAAGAAATCTCTTTAATCTGAGATTTAATCATTTAATCAGCCTAAATGTATTTCCTACGTGTTTAAATGTGATGACGGTGAAGAATTCACGTCTTCAGTTATGGATGAATTGTAGTCAAAATTAAAAAAAAGCTAAATTAATATTTTTATTTTACCCACTCAGCGATAATACGATGTTCATTGAAACGGCAAAAAACAAACATGTTAATAATACAACCAACATAATAGCAAATGTGAAAAAAAAAACACCAGCTTATGTAATGTTCTGTTTGTGAACAGTTCCGCGTCTCTTTTATCAGATGGTTCAATACAACGTCTTGATAAGGAGGACAGCGCAACAGATAATGAAATAATAATAATAAAAAACTATTTTACGTTGTCCAGACGTGTCCATGGCTCTAGTGGCCAGTTGTTGTTTTTTTTTTTTGTATAACATGCTTCGCTATGATCGTTAAATAGTGACGTCCAATATGACGTCGGGCGTCGGACAATGAGACGTTGATGGAATGAGTCAGACCAGAGTCAGGCCAGACAGAGTCAGGCCAGAGTCAGACCCGATCTGTGAGACGCAAGAACAGAGAAAACTGTGAGACCAGGTCCAGGGTATATAGGACACTCTGTGAACAGCTGATGACTGGTTGGGGGGGGGGGGAGATTTCACGTCTGCAGCCTGCTTATGATCCTGGCTGTAATATTTATAGCTTTGCTTCTTTTCCCGTATTCCAATTTATATTTGTCCAAATGTCCATCCATCTACCTTCATAACTTATTTTCTTTCTTTTTTAAATTATTAATTACGTATAAATCCCCCCCTCAACCTCCTTTTCACTTTGGTTAGATTTTCAAATTATGGTAAATTTTTTTGTTGTTGTTGAAATGTTTACCAAGAGATGACAGCTTTATCGTGTTTCATTTTAGTTGATATTGCATTTCTAGTTCTGTATGTAATATTTCTATTTTGTTGGTACATGATTTAAAGTTTCAGAGTGACTCAGGTAAAATTGTCTTAATAGTATGATATCAGTTTTTCATAGTCAAAACAGTTCCGTCGTAATAATTCCAGTGCGTTATAATGATCACTGCATATTAATTATTATGTAAATATTACGTCATTGATTTATGCCTTACTCTGGAGCACATTTGCATAAGTTTTAGTTTTTTTTTGTTTCAAATTCTTTATCCACATAAAATAGAATTTGTATTCTATGGTCTTTACCACAATTTAAAAGATTCTTTTTTTTAATAAATGTATATATATATTTTAAGATACATTAATGGCGAAATGAACATTATATACACAGGGATATATATATATATATATATATATATATATATATATATATATATATATATATATATATATATATATTGATAAATTACGAGCAACACAAGAAGAATGTTTAGATAACAGGTTCAATGGATGAAACAATCAAGTAAAGTAAAAATCAACGTTCAACTCTGATTGGCTGAGTATTGATTGTTCCGAATGTTATAAAATGTATTTATCTACATCACTATTCAGATAGATTATCTACTGTTGGGAAATGTGTTCGTATTGTAATGAAACACACGATGCCAATGTTGGTATTGTAATGAAAGTCACGATGCCATTGTTGGTTTAGTAATGAAAGACACGATGCCAGTGTTGGTATTGTAATGAAACACACGATGCCAGTGTTGGTATGTTCCTATAATAAAAATTGAATAGATCTGACGGAACAGAAATAGTTATTCTGTGGTGGACTTGGCGTTTTGACGGAATACCGGTATTTGTATTTAAGTACTTGAAAGGAATACCGGTTTCTGTGTGCGTGTGATATGATCGCTGATCTTTGCTGAGATTCCAGCAAAAAGTAAAGACAATTTTATCTAAGCGCGCTCACATGCGCAACTACATATAAGCACAAATACTCTCAGAAGAACAGTTAGTTTGTTATCAAAAGTTCAGCTAGCTTGTGATTTTTTTTTCTGCCGTCATCGTATGGGTCAGTAGCTGTGACCAGTCCTTCAATAAGATTAACTACCCATCACTTGGGAAATATCTTGATGAAATAAAACATTACTGTAACGAAATAGCCCGGCTCGGCCGAGTGTATGAACTTGGAGAGAATAATGGAAGCCGGCAAAGAAAGATACAATACCACTAGGATCGGCAGGGATGGTAAAGATGGCTGAGCTACGTCCTGACTTGTGTTTAGTTCTTTATGGTGGAATGTTTTGTTTAGTTCTTTATGGTGGAATGTCTTGTTTAGTTCTTTATGGTGGAATGTCTTGTTTAGTTCTTTATGGTGGAATGTCTTGTTTAGTTCTTTATGGTGGAATGTCTTGTTTAGTTCTTTGTGGTGGAATGTCTTGTTTAGTTCTTTATGATGGAATGTCTTGTTTAGTTCTTTATGATGGAATGTCTTGTTTAGTTCTTTATGGTGGAATGTCTTGTTTAGTTCTTTATGGTGGAATGCCTTGTTTAGTTATTTATGGTGGAATGTCTTGTTTAGTTCTTTATGGTGAAATGTCTTGTTTAGTTCTTTATGGTGAAATGTCTTGTTTAGTTCTTTATGGTGCAATGTCTTGTTTAGCTCTTTATGGTGGAATGTCTTGTCTAGTTCTTTATGGTGGAATGTCCAGTTTAGTTCTTTGTGATGGAATGTCTTGTTTAGTTCTTTATGGTGGAATGTCTTGTTTAGTTTTCTATGGTGGAATGGTTTGTTTAGTTCTTTATGGTGGAATGTCTTGTTTAGTTCTTTATGGTGGAATGTCTTGTTTAGTTCTTTATGGTGGAATGTCTTGTTTAGTTCTTTGTGATGGAATGTCTTGTTTAGTTCTTTGTGATGGAATGTCTTGTTAAGTTCTTTATGGTGGAAGGTCTTGTTTAGTTCTTTGTGATGGAATGTCTTGTTTAGTTCTTTATGGTGGAATGTCTTGTTTAGTTATTTATGGTGGAATGTCTTGTTTAGTTCTTTATGGTGAAATGTCTTATTTAGTTCTTTATGGTGGAATGTCTTGTTTAGTTATTTATGGTGGAATGTCTTGTTTAGTTCTTTATGGTGGAATGTCTTGTTTAGTTCTTAATGGTGGAATGTCTTGTTTAGTTATTTATGGTGGAATGTCTTTTTAGTTCTTTATGGTGGAATGTCTTGTCTAGTTCTTTATGGTGGAATGTCTTGTTTAGTTCTTTGTGATGGAATGTCTTGTTTAGTGCCTTGCGTTCATGTATTGTATGACATATTATGTTATACTATGTTTGATATATTCATTCATATTTGTTTTATAAGTCAGAGCCGCTCCCATGGGGACAACTATGGGGGCTACCCAGGGCCCTACTGTTAATAAGGCCCATCGTTGGGACTGAAATTTATCCCTAATAAAAAAAAAATCACAATAAGACTTGTAAATTTTGGAAGGGAGTGGAGGGGTGAGAGAGTCTCAACTGTCACAGATTGTTAGGATCCCAAACTGAGCAAGAGGCAATTTAGGTCGTGTTTTTACCGCGGGCTCTCAAATGTAACTTTGCTAATGCCCCCTCCCCCCCCCCCACCCCATATTGCTTGTCCTAGGGTCCCATAAAATGTAAGAAGGCTTTGTTTATACTGTGTCCGCGGGAAGCTTAGTATGTGTCATGTAGTGTTTGTTGTAGGGTGATGTATTCAATATGTAAGACCTGTCAAATATGCAATGAAACATTCGGGCGAATTTATATTTGAAAAATTTTATTGGACCTCATGTCTTGTTTTAATTTCAATTTCAGGCTAAAATTAGTTTATAAAAATATTGGACTGGATGGATTATTTCAACCTTAATTTTAATGAGACGATCTAGGCTACAGATATGTCCTGTCGGTCAATACACCTGGCCGACCAC